>OY744483.1:259710562-259765788 GCA_963556165.1 Tipula helvola | reverse complement strand
TATTTTTGTTCGACAAATATTTTTTTTTGAATTTTATTAACTCTCAGAATTAATACATCTTGGTGCGATTGCATTCGTTATCAGGGAGTTAAGTGTTCAAAACATCTCATCAATTTTATTATTATTTGTTTTTGAAATTATTATTATTATTATTATTTTTTTTTTGCCTTGTTTGTCCATATCCGAGTTAAAAGAGCAATAAGATGGATGTCGATTATTTAGATCCGGACGAATTCGAGGTAGAGTGTGAAGCCAGACATCTCAAGGGAGATCCCATAAGTAGACTACAACTACTCAGAGCAGCGTTTATAAATGAAAATAACAACCCGGTATTGAAACCTTTTCGTCCTCATTTATCCGCGTCTAAGAATCCTAAACGAGAGATTCAAAAATGTACAAATAAACTGCAACAACACCGTGAATGGATCGTCAACATTGATATCGCTAAAAAACCTTCAGCGCCGGAACTTCAAAAAGTAGAGGTGAAGGTGTTGCACGTGATTGACCGTTTAAAACGCTTAGCAAATACAAGTCGAACTTATAAAGTCCAGGTTAAAGCATTGGCTGAAAAAGGAGAGGTAATATTGTCTGCCGTGCAGTCAACTATGCAAAACGACGACGATTTAAATGATACCCTAAATAAAATAAAGCAGTCAGAACAATTTGAAACAACTGAATTGTCCTCATCGGATGAGGAAGACTATTTTGACAAATTTGAAACGCGAGACCAAACTGAATCTAGCATCTCTGCGCATAAAATTGATGGCCCAGTAGCAATGTCATCAACGCAATGTAAATCAAAACAGCCAGAAAATACGGAGGAAATTGCAACTCGTTCTACTAATAAACCAGTATCAGTTGAAGTGCCAACAGTCCAGGATCCGCAATTAACAAAGATGCCTTTAAAATATGCTGTTCGTCCTAACACGAACTTGAGCCAATGTAAGGTTTTCTTTGACGGAGCTCCTGATGGTTTACCGGTTGAGCGGTTCTTATTTCGCATTGAACACTTCGCTCACACTTACCATTTAAATGATAACGAATTGCGTAATGAATTGGGGTGTGTACTTAAAGGCAACGCTTCCAATTGGTACTGGTGTTATTTGGAACGAAATCCTCACACCACGTGGGACACTTTGAAATCAGCATTTATATCCGCTTTTCAAGACCGGCGAACTGATTCCGATATCAGGAGATTTATTGAAAACCGTAGACAAAAGAAGTCAGAATCTTTCAGAGATTTTTATAACGACATCATGTCTATTACACTACAGTTTCGTGTGCCTATTGCAGAATCGGAAATTTTACACATTCTGCGGAGCAATATGCGACCTGGTTTGTACGTAGCTTTAGCAGGAAAATCAATTGATTCAATAAATTCATTAGTTCAACGTTGTCTGGCATTAGAAGACGCTTGGCGTCGCACTAAATATGACCCTGAGTTATTATGCTACCAGCGGAATATCCAAGAGATTAGCATGGAAAATCCAGATCAATTTGGTTTTGATCCCGAATTACAACACTACTCGAATGCAATGCGGGCTATACCCTCTCACACCGAAGAGGTATGTTCTTTTAACAGATTTTCACAACCAGTTCAAAAACCAGAATATGAAAGAAATCAAACGCATGGAGCTTACTCTCAGCAGCAACAACCTATGACTAATTCTAATATTAATATTTGTTGGAATTGTCAAGATATTGGACATATTTTTATTAACTGTCCCGAACCTGTTACAGGTATTTTCTGTTTTGGTTGTGGTAGGCCAGGAATTCTAAAGCCAAACTGCTTTAGATGCTCGGGAAACGGCTCATCGAGGTTCCGACAGTCTGGGAGAACGATGCCTCGAGTACTGACTCATCCCAGCACAGCCAAGGATGGAAGCACTGCCGGACCGAGTACATCAGTCCAGTCGCTTCAGGATCCTCAAGTATAAGTAATGTAAAACCAAAACATGTCACATTTCAAACACCAATTGCAACCATAATACCTAATTCACCAATTTCACATAAAACACCAAATAATTACAAATTCGAAGAAAATTCAAATAAATCTCGATTTAAACGCTATCGACAAAATAGGCAAATACTCCGTGAAACCATTTCCGAAGCACTTTTCGTAGATGCATCAGACGAACGACCATATGCTCAAGTTACCATAGACGGGATACCCTACCAGGGTCTCTTGGATAGTGGAGCTACCATAACTGCCCTTGGTTGTGGTAGCGAACGATTTCTATCGGATAATCGTTACAAAATTCACTATTTATCAACAAATGTGTCCACGGCGAATGGCCGAAAAGAACGAGTGTTGGGGCACATATACGCTCGGATAAATTATGGTGGAATAGAAAAGATCATGAGAATTCATTTGGTTCCTAATTTAACTCAACCGTTATATCTAGGAATCGACTTTTGGAAGGAGTTTAAGATAGTTCCAATGGCAATTTCAGAACTTACTGAGCATTCCAAAGTCCAGGAGGTACCAAAGCATGAGTTGACACCGGAAGAATCGGAGCGGCTAAACAGAGTAATCGAAAAATTTCCGTCTTTTGCCGAGAAAGGTTTGGGAAAAACTAATTTGTTAGCGCATAAAATTGATGTAGGGGGCGCAAAACCAGTCAAACAACGCCATTACCCCATTTCTCCAGCTAAGCAGGCCTACTTGTATCGGGAACTTGACAGGATGCTCTCGCTCGGTGTAATAGAGGAATCAGAAAGTTCGTGGAGTTCCCCAGTAACTTGCGTGCAGAAGCCAAACGGTAAAGTACGACTGTGCTTGGATGCCCGTAAACTGAACGAAGTGACGATAAAAGATGCCTACCCATTACCCATCATTGACGGGCTCCTGAGCCGGTTGGAAAACACCAAATATATTTCAAGCATCGACCTAAAAGATGCATTTTGGCAGGTTCCGCTGGATCAGGAGTCTCGTAGTTTGACGGCGTTTACAGTGGCAGGTCGTCCTTTGTATCAGTTTACGGTCATGCCGTTTGGGCTCTGCAATGCTCCACAGACAATGTGCCGTCTGATGGATAAGGTAATACCGCATCAGCTCCAGGAACAAGTCTTTGTGTACCTTGACGATTTGCTCGTTACGTCACGCAATTTTGATGAGCATATTGAATTATTGGAGAAAGTCGCGTTGCTATTGGAAAAGGCTGGTTTGACCATAAATCTGGAAAAGAGCAAGTTTCTTCTTAAGGAAATCCGCTATCTTGGCTATATCGTTGGGGATGGTTGCTTGAGAGTGGATCAAGAAAAAGTTAACGCCATAGTAAATTTTCCGACACCCAACACAATAAAAAAATTACGCCGTTTTCTGGGAATATCGGGGTGGTATAGGCGATTTATATCTTCGTACGCTTCACTTGCCTCCCCACTAACCGACTTGTTGAAGAAAAAACAGAAGTTTCTATGGAATGCTGCAGCAGAACAAGCTTTTATAAAACTAAAACAAGCACTGTCATCTGCGCCCGTTTTAGTACACCCAAACTTCACACAGCGATTCTATATACAGTGCGATGCGAGTACGACCGGAGTGGGCGGAGTACTTTTTCAGAGAGATGATAGTGGTGGCGAACATCCCATCGCGTATATGTCCCAGAAACTTAACGCAGCACAACGCAACTACACAGTCACTGAGCTCGAGTGCCTAGCTGCTGTGCTAAGCGTAAAAAAGTTTCGGGCATATATCGAGGGGTGTTCGTTCACCATCATTACCGACCACGCTAGTCTTAAATGGCTAATGGGGCAAAAAGATCTATCAGGAAGGCTCGCCAGATGGAGCTTAAAACTTCAAGGCTTCCATTTTGAAATTGAACATCGCAAGGGAGCGCAAAACGTTGTGCCTGATGCGTTATCGCGAGCGTACATGGATGAGTTAGCCACCGACATTCGTAGTGACGATATTTTGCATATTGATTTGGACTCTCCAGAATTTCAATGCGAACAGTACTTAAATTTGTACGATAAAATCCAAAATGTACCAGCCAACCACCTAAATATGCGAGCTACAAATGGTAAAATTTATATTAACCCCTCCAGAATTCAACATAGTTTTAGTGATTTGCCGACATGGAAATTATACGTTCCCACTAGCTTATCAAATGGCCTTATTAAACAGGCACACGATCCTCCGATGTCAGCCCATCTAGGTATTGCTAAGACGTTAGAACGACTTCAGCGGTATTACTTCTGGCCTACCATGGCAAGTGATGTTCGGAACTACATTAATAAATGCCATACTTGTAAAACAGTTAAAGCTACAAATACATGTCTACAACCACCTATGGGTAAACAAATTACGGTACTTCGACCCATGCAAAAATTATACATGGATTTTCTTGGTCCATACCCTAGGTCGAAAAAGGGTAATTCATATCTTTTGGTAGTTTTAGATCTCTACACAAAATATATATTTCTTAAACCACTTAGAAGTGCAATAGCTCCTTCTGTCTGTGATTTTCTGGAAAAGGATGTATTTATGACATTTTCCGTACCTGAGTCGATCGTCACGGACAACGCTACACAATTTACCTCAATCTGCTTAAAACGGTGCCTTGATAAGTATGGCGTTACCCATATTTTCACGCCAAAATACGCACCTCAGTGTAATGCGTCAGAAAGAGTAAATCGGTCTATATTGGCATCCATCCGTTCATATATAAAAGATGACCACTGCACTTGGGATCAACATATAAGTGAAATAGCCGCGGCCTTGCGGAACGTTGTTCATTCGTCAACACAATTTTCTCCGCATTATCTTATGTTTGGACAGCACCAAATACAACACGGAAGTGACTATAAACTCCTCAACGAATTAAGTCTTTTGGGTAATATGGAAGTGGCTGTTAACTCAAAAACAACACAACTTAGTCTGTGTCAGCAGTTAGTAATTTCCCACCTAAAACAGGCATATGAACGCGGTGCACACCAATATAATCTACGGAGTAGAACCCGAGAATTATTAATTGGGCAAAAAGTATATGTTAAAAATTTTGTACAGAGTGATGCAAAAGAAAAATTCTCCGCTAAGCTAGCTCCAAAATTTGTAGAAGGGATCATAAAGCGAAAAATCGGTAATGCCGCAGTGGAGATATCAAATACAAGTGGCAAGAGCATTGGAGTTTACCACTTAAAAGATATCAGGGTATAGATATAAGTAAACATTTTTCTTACACATTTCTTAACATATGCCTGGCTTTGAAACTCATCTCGGGTGTGAGTCGTCCCCACGATCTGTAACGATGCATCGTCACCGAGAGTGTTGGCTTGGAGAAATTTTATGGTAACTTGTAATTCGAAATATTTTATTTTAGCTATTGTGAATTGTTTTTTTGGTGGGGGATACGATAATTTGATGGAATGCAGGTTTTGAGTTTGGGATCAGTCGAAAAATAATTATGCAAGAAGATACTTTAAAAATTGAACAATAATGACAAGTAGAAAATAAAAAAATAAAAAAAGATAAACATTTAAAATCATAAAATCACAAAAGAAATTGTTGGTGGTTATTCCGAAAGTTAAATTTTTTTTTTGAGTGAGATGTAATAAAAATTATTTTATAAAATAACGATAATTTATGAATTATATACAAAAGGTCTTACAAGGCCCCTGCCAATAACGGAAAACCCAAAGCGGAAAACCGAAATGTTTTTTTTTGTTATCATTTATTAAAAATTAAGTAAATTATATTTAATAATACATATACATATATACGAGTGTAATCATAAGTGAAATTAGTCTGGATGCATTTTGCCGGGCTATGAAACAAAAAAAGAACATTGTCAAGGCGGTAAACTAGCGAAAAACGATTTTTTTTATTATTGACAGTTAAATAATGCTAAGTAGTGCGATTGCATAAATTTAATAATTTTATGAGTGTTAAGCATAAGTGATATCAGTGCGAAAGTATTTTACCGAGTTATGTGTAAAGAACATTCTACTACAAGAAATATAATTAACTCATGGTAAAATAACGGAAAACCCGCAGCGGAAAACCGATTTTTTTTTTTGTGTAATCTAATTAAATATTTACAATTAAATGAGACTATGCATATTCAGTTATTAATATATTAATGTGATAATACGTAGATAAGTCCGCAAGTATTTTTCCGAATGAATTTAAAAGAACATTCGACTATAAGAGATAAACTTATGGTAACATAACGGAAAACCCATAGCGGAAAACCGAACTTTAATTAAGTGAAAATAATAATAGTACCTAGTTATATAATTAACTTATATCGAGTGATTAATAAAAAATGTTAAAATCCAAGAACAGAAATCATAAATATGTAGTGTTATTGTGTAGTTTTTCATTGAATAAAACAATCTAGTGTAACCTGAGTCGATTGTTTAATAAAGGACAATAAAAGCCTTACAATCTATTGCGTATGTATGGTGATTTATAATACATTATTAGTGTTATAATACAAAGAAAAAAACAATAAAAAAAAAACAATTACGGTGTCATCATTATAACTTCAATCAACATGTGTCATCAATCATCATCTTCAGCATCATCGGATAGTAAACAGATGAGTTTTCATGAATTTTTTTTTTAAATTTACTATATAAACTATATAATTTTTTTGATACATTAATTTACCTTAAATCATAGTTAATTTACATTATTAATTTACTTTAAAACATAAAATATGAAGAACCCTGGTTTATTAGGGTCGCTAATTGTTAAGGTTATATACCAATTGTAATGCGGTTTAGGTAGATATAAATTCATAGATATTAAGTCAGTATATATTCTACTTGGTACCAAGAGCGAATTCCTTTTAGTTTCATTCCTTTATATTATTTTTTTTCTTGATTTATTTTGTTGAAATTGTAAAAGATCAAATTATTATTTAAAAATAAACTGTAATTTCTTTTGTATGGAAAATCGTCGGTCTTTTCGGAATAGTGCTCTTAATTTCAGAATGAGATAATTTCGTACATCGTGGAGTGAGATTGGGAATGGAAGTCCCCCCTTAACCTTGTGGTAAGTTGATCGCTGTTTCTCTATTTTAATCCTGTGGTCTATCAAGGTCTGTCAAGGTTTTAGGAAATCCCCACCCCATTTCCCTGAGTTTAGTCGGCTTAAATGACCACCCTAAAATCCCTTGACGGATATTTCTGTTAACGCTTTCGGTTCTATTAACCGAAAATTGTTACACAATATATGTGCAAATTTTCAGAAAGTTGTCATGGGGTTCACTACCCTTAGTAAGCAATACTAAATGTAGAGCGTTATTCAATATACATTGAACATTTTAGATAAAATAACTGTAAATTATTCGAATAAGCCATCGATCTCGTAATGTTTTTTCGTTAGTGTATTGTATTAACAATATATGTGCAAATTTTCAGAAAGTTGTCATGGGGTTCACTACCCTTAGTAAGCAATACTAAATGTAGAGCGTTATTCAATATACATTGAACATCTTAGATAAAATAACTGTAAATTATTCGAATAAGCCATCGATCTCATAATGTTTTTTCGTTAGTGTATTGTATTAACAATATATGTGCAAATTTTCAGAAAGTTGTCATGGGTTCACTACCCTTAGTAAGCAATACTAAATGTAGAGCGTTATTCAATATACATTGAACATCTAAGATAAAATAACTGTAAATTATTCGAATAAGCCATCGATCTCATAATGTTTTTTCGTTAGTGTATTGTATTAACAATATATGTGCAAATTTTCAGAAAGTTGTCATGGGGTTCACTACCCTTAGTAAGCAATACTAAATGTAGAGCGTTATTCAATATACATTGAACATCTTAGATAAAATAACTGTAAATTATTCGAATAAGCCATCGATCTCATAATGTTTTTTCGTTAGTGTATTGTATTAACAATATATGTGCAAATTTTCAGAAAGTTGTCATGGGGTTCACTACCCTTAGTAAGTAATACTAAATGTAGAGTGTTATTCAATATACATTGAACATCTTAGATAAAATAACTGTAAATTATTCGAATAAGCCATCGATCTCGTAATGTTTTTTCGTTAGTGTATTGTATTAACAATATATGTGCAAATTTTCAGAAAGTTGTCATGGGGTTCACTACCCTTAGTAAGCAATACTAAATGTAGAGCGTTATTCAATATACATTGAACATTTTAGATAAAATAACTGTAAATTATTCGAATAAGCCATCGATCTCGTAATGTTTTTTCGTTAGTGTATTGTATTAACGATATATGTATGTGCAAATTTTCAGAAAGTTGTCATGGGGTTCACTACCCTTAGTAAGCAATACTAAATGTAGAGCGTTATTCAATATACATTGAACATCTTAGATAAAATAACTGTAAATTATTCGAATAAGCCATCGATCTCATAATGTTTTTTCGTTAGTGTATTGTATTAACAATATATGTGCAAATTTTCAGAAAGTTGTCATGGGGTTCACTACCCTTAGTAAGCAATACTAAATGTAGAGCGTTATTCAATATACATTGAACATCTTAGATAAAATAACTGTAAATTATTCGAATAAGCCATCGATCTCATAATGTTTTTTCGTTAGTGTATTGTATTAACAATATATGTGCAAATTTTCAGAAAGTTGTCATGGGGTTCACTACCCTTAGTAAGCAATACTAAATGTAGAGCGTTATTCAATATACATTGAACATCTTAGATAAAATAACTGTTAGTTATCCGAATAAGCCATCGACCTCGTAATGTTTTTGGTAAAAAATTACATATCATCGTTCGGTCCCACTTCATTGCAAGGCACCATTGGCAATGCTTATTAATGCTTCTAGAAATAGTTAGGACAGCTTAGGAACAAATCGACGGCCGATTTTAATTTTTTAATCTAAATGTCACCAAAGAACACCCTGTTAGCCTCAAGAGATTTTCTTGAAAAAATTTTCATATCATCGTTTGGTCCCACTTCATTGCAAGACACCATTGGCAATGCTTATTAATGCTTCTAGAAATAGTTAGGACAGCTTAGGAACAAATCGACGGCCGATTTTAATTTCTTAATCTAAATGTCACCAAAGAACACCCTGTTAGCCTCAAGAGATTTTCTTGAAAAAAATTACATATCATCGTTTGGTCCCACTTCATTGCAAGGCACCATTGGCAATGCTTATTAATGCTTCTAGAAATAGTTAGGACAGCTTAGGAACAAATCGACGGCCGATTTTAATTTTTTAATCTAAATGTCACCAAAGAACACCCTGTTAGCCTCAAGAGATTTTCTTGAAAAAAATTACATATCATCGTTTGGTCCCACTTCATTGCAAGGCACCATTGGCAATGCTTATTAATGCTTCTAGATATAGTTAGGCCAGCTTAGGAACAAATTAACGACCGATTTTAATTTTTCAATCTAAATGTCACCAAAGAACACCCTGTTAGCCTCAAGAGATTTTCTTGAAAAAAATTACATATCATCGTTTGGTCCGACTTCATTGCAAGGCACCATTGGCAATGCTTATTAATGCTTCTAGAAATAGTTAGGACAGCTTAGGAACAAATCGACGGCCGATTTTAATTTTTTAATCTAAATGTCACCAAAGAACACCCTGTTAGCCTCAAGAGATTTTCTTGAAAAAAATTACATATCATCGTTTGGTCCCACTTCATTGCAAGGCACCATTGGCAATGCTTATTAATGCTTCTAGATATAGTTAGGCCAGCTTAGGAACAAATTAACGACCGATTTTAATTTTTCAATCTAAATGTCACCAAAGAACACCCTGTTAGCCTCAAGAGATTTTCTTGAAAAAAATTGCATATCATCGTTTGGTCCCACTTCATTGCAAGGCACCATTGGCAATGCTTATTAATGCTTCTAGAAATAGTTAGGACAGCTTAGGAACAAATCGACGGCCGATTTTAATTTTTTAATCTAAATGTCACCAAAGAACACCCTGTTAGCCTCAAGAGATTTTCTTGAAAAAAATTACATATCATCGTTTGGTCCGACTTCATTGCAAGGCACCATTGGCAATGCTTATTAATGCTTCTAGATATGTGTAGTTAGGCCAGCTTAGGAACAAATTAACGACCGATTTTAATTTTTCAATCTAAATGTCACCAAAGAACACCCTGTTAGCCTCAAGAGATTTTCTTGAAAAAAATTGCATATCATCGTTTGGTCCCACTTCATTGCAAGGCACCATTGGCAATGCTTATTAATGCTTCTAGAAATAGTTAGGACAGCTTAGGAACAAATCGACGGCCGATTTTAATTTTTTAATCTAAATGTCACCAAAGAACACCCTGTTAGCCTCAAGAGATTTTCTTGAAAAAAATTACATATCATCGTTTGGTCCCACTTCATTGCAAGGCACCATTGGCAATGCTTATTAATGCTTCTAGATATAGTTAGGCCAGCTTAGGAACAAATTAACGACCGATTTTAATTTTTCAATCTAAATGTCACCAAAGAACACCCTGTTAGCCTCAAGAGATTTTCTTGAAAAAAATTACATATCATCGTTTGGTCCCACTTCATTGCAAGGCACCATTGGCAATGCTTATTAATGCTTCTAGAAATAGTTAGGACAGCTTAGGAACAAATCGACGGCCGATTTTAATTTTTTAATCTAAATGTCACCAAAGAACACCCTGTTAGCCTCAAGAGATTTTCTTGAAAAAAATTACATATCATCGTTTGGTCCCACTTCATTGCAAGGCACCATTGGCAATGCTTATTAATGCTTCTAGATATAGTTAGGCCAGCTTAGGAACAAATTAACGACCGATTTTAATTTTTCAATCTAAATGTCACCAAAGAACACCCTGTTAGCCTCAAGAGATTTTCTTGAAAAAAATTACATATCATCGTTTGGTCCGACTTCATTGCAAGGCACCATTGGCAATGCTTATTAATGCTTCTAGAAATAGTTAGGACAGCTTAGGAACAAATCGACGGCCGATTTTAATTTTTTAATCTAAATGTCACCAAAGAACACCCTGTTAGCCTCAAGAGATTTTCTTGAAAAAAATTACATATCATCGTTTGGTCCCACTTCATTGCAAGGCACCATTGGCAATGCTTATTAATGCTTCTAGATATAGTTAGGCCAGCTTAGGAACAAATTAACGACCGATTTTAATTTTTCAATCTAAATGTCACCAAAGAACACCCTGTTAGCCTCAAGAGATTTTCTTGAAAAAAATTGCATATCATCGTTTGGTCCCACTTCATTGCAAGGCACCATTGGCAATGCTTATTAATGCTTCTAGAAATAGTTAGGACAGCTTAGGAACAAATCGACGGCCGATTTTAATTTTTCAATCTAAATGTCACCAAAGAACACCCTGTTAGCCTCAAGAGATTTTCTTGAAAAAAATTACATATCATCGTTTGGTCCGACTTCATTGCAAGGCACCATTGGCAATGCTTATTAATGCTTGTAGATATGTGTAGTTAGGCCAGCTTAGGAACAAATTAACGACCGATTTTAATTTTTCAATCTAAATGTCACCAAAGAACACCCTGTTAGCCTCAAGAGATTTTCTTGAAAAAAATTGCATATCATCGTTTGGTCCCACTTCATTGCAAGGCACCATTGGCAATGCTTATTAATGCTTCTAGAAATAGTTAGGACAGCTTAGGAACAAATCGACGGCCGATTTTAATTTTTTAATCTAAATGTCACCAAAGAACACCCTGTTAGCCTCAAGAGATTTTCTTGAAAAAAATTACATATCATCGTTTGGTCCCACTTCATTGCAAGGCACCATTGGCAATGCTTATTAATGCTTCTAGATATAGTTAGGCCAGCTTAGGAACAAATTAACGACCGATTTTAATTTTTCAATCTAAATGTCACCAAAGAACACCCTGTTAGCCTCAAGAGATTTTCTTGAAAAAAATTACATATCATCGTTTGGTCCCACTTCATTGCAAGGCACCATTGGCAATGCTTATTAATGCTTCTAGATATAGTTAGGCCAGCTTAGGAACAAATTAACGACCGATTTTAATTTTTCAATCTAAATGTCACCAAAGAACACCCTGTTAGCCTCAAGAGATTTTCTTGAAAAAAATTACATATCATCGTTTGGTCCCACTTCATTGCAAGGCACCATTGGCAATGCTTATTAATGCTTCTAGAAATAGTTAGGACAGCTTAGGAACAAATCGACGGCCGATTTTAATTTTTTAATCTAAATGTCACCAAAGAACACCCTGTTAGCCTCAAGAGATTTTCTTGAAAAAAATTACATATCATCGTTTGGTCCCACTTCATTGCAAGGCACCATTGGCAATGCTTATTAATGCTTCTAGATATAGTTAGGCCAGCTTAGGAACAAATTAACGACCGATTTTAATTTTTCAATCTAAATGTCACCAAAGAACACCCTGTTAGCCTCAAGAGATTTTCTTGAAAAAAATTACATATCATCGTTTGGTCCCACTTCATTGCAAGGCACCATTGGCAATGCTTATTAATGCTTCTAGAAATAGTTAGGACAGCTTAGGAACAAATCGACGGCCGATTTTAATTTTTTAATCTAAATGTCACCAAAGAACACCCTGTTAGCCTCAAGAGATTTTCTTGAAAAAAATTACATATCATCGTTTGGTCCCACTTCATTGCAAGGCACCATTGGCAATGCTTATTAATGCTTCTAGATATAGTTAGGCCAGCTTAGGAACAAATTAACGACCGATTTTAATTTTTCAATCTAAATGTCACCAAAGAACACCCTGTTAGCCTCAAGAGATTTTCTTGAAAAAAATTACATATCATCGTTTGGTCCCACTTCATTGCAAGGCACCATTGGCAATGCTTATTAATGCTTCTAGAAATAGTTAGGACAGCTTAGGAACAAATCGACGGCCGATTTTAATTTTTTAATCTAAATGTCACCAAAGAACACCCTGTTAGCCTCAAGAGATTTTCTTGAAAAAAATTACATATCATCGTTTGGTCCCACTTCATTGCAAGGCACCATTGGCAATGCTTATTAATGCTTCTAGATATAGTTAGGCCAGCTTAGGAACAAATTAACGACCGATTTTAATTTTTCAATCTAAATGTCACCAAAGAACACCCTGTTAGCCTCAAGAGATTTTCTTGAAAAAAATTACATATCATCGTTTGGTCCCACTTCATTGCAAGGCACCATTGGCAATGCTTATTAATGCTTCTAGAAATAGTTAGGACAGCTTAGGAACAAATCGACGGCCGATTTTAATTTTTTAATCTAAATGTCACCAAAGAACACCCTGTTAGCCTCAAGAGATTTTCTTGAAAAAAATTACATATCATCGTTTGGTCCCACTTCATTGCAAGGCACCATTGGCAATGCTTATTAATGCTTCTAGATATAGTTAGGCCAGCTTAGGAACAAATTAACGACCGATTTTAATTTTTCAATCTAAATGTCACCAAAGAACACCCTGTTAGCCTCAAGAGATTTTCTTGAAAAAAATTGCATATCATCGTTTGGTCCCAGTTCATTGCAAGGCACCATTGGCAATGCTTATTAATGCTTCTAGAAATAGTTAGGACAGCTTAGGAACAAATCGACGGCCGATTTTAATTTTTTAATCTAAATGTCACCAAAGAACACCCTGTTAGCCTCAAGAGATTTTCTTGAAAAAAATTACATATCATCGTTTGGCCCGACTTCATTGCAAGGCACCATTGGCAATGCTTATTAATGCTTCTAGATATGTGTAGTTAGGCCAGCTTAGGAACAAATTAACGACCGATTTTAATTTTTCAATCTAAATGTCACCAAAGAACACCCTGTTAGCCTCAAGAGATTTTCTTGAAAAAAATTGCATATCATCGTTTGGTCCCACTTCATTGCAAGGCACCATTGGCAATGCTTATTAATGCTTCTAGAAATAGTTAGGACAGCTTAGGAACAAATCGACGGCCGATTTTAATTTTTTAATCTAAATGTCACCAAAGAACACCCTGTTAGCCTCAAGAGATTTTCTTGAAAAAAATTACATATCATCGTTTGGTCCCACTTCATTGCAAGGCACCATTGGCAATGCTTATTAATGCTTCTAGATATAGTTAGGCCAGCTTAGGAACAAATTAACGACCGATTTTAATTTTTCAATCTAAATGTCACCAAAGAACACCCTGTTAGCCTCAAGAGATTTTCTTGAAAAAAATTACATATCATCGTTTGGTCCCACTTCATTGCAAGGCACCATTGGCAATGCTTATTAATGCTTCTAGAAATAGTTAGGACAGCTTAGGAACAAATCGACCGCCGATTTTAATTTTTTAATCTAAATGTCACCAAAGAACACCCTGTTAGCCTCAAGAGATTTTCTTGAAAAAAATTACATATCATCGTTTGGTCCCACTTCATTGCAAGGCACCATTGGCAATGCTTATTAATGCTTCTAGATATAGTTAGGCCAGCTTAGGAACAAATTAACGACCGATTTTAATTTTTCAATCTAAATGTCACCAAAGAACACCCTGTTAGCCTCAAGAGATTTTCTTGAAAAAAATTACATATCATCGTTTGGTCCCACTTCATTGCAAGGCACCATTGGCAATGCTTATTAATGCTTCTAGAAATAGTTAGGACAGCTTAGGAACAAATCGACGGCCGATTTTAATTTAATATATAATCTAAATGTCACCAAAGAACACCCTGTTAGCCTCAAGAGATTTTCTTGAAAAAAATTACATATCATCGTTTGGTCCCACTTCATTGCAAGGCACCATTGGCAATGCTTATTAATGCTTCTAGATATAGTTAGGCCAGCTTAGGAACAAATTAACGACCGATTTTAATTTTTCAATCTAAATGTCACCAAAGAACACCCTGTTAGCCTCAAGAGATTTTCTTGAAAAAAATTACATATCATCGTTTGGTCCCACTTCATTGCAAGGCACCATTGGCAATGCTTATTAATGCTTCTAGAAATAGTTAGGACAGCTTAGGAACAAATCGACGGCCGATTTTAATTTTTTAATCTAAATGTCACCAAAGAACACCCTGTTAGCCTCAAGAGATTTTCTTGAAAAAAATTACATATCATCGTTTGGTCCCACTTCATTGCAAGGCACCATTGGCAATGCTTATTAATGCTTCTAGATATAGTTAGGCCAGCTTAGGAACAAATTAACGACCGATTTTAATTTTTCAATCTAAATGTCACCAAAGAACACCCTGTTAGCCTCAAGAGATTTTCTTGAAAAAAATTGCATATCATCGTTTGGTCCCACTTCATTGCAAGGCACCATTGGCAATGCTTATTAATGCTTCTAGAAATAGTTAGGACAGCTTAGGAACAAATCGACGGCCGATTTTAATTTTTTAATCTAAATGTCACCAAAGAACACCCTGTTAGCCTCAAGAGATTTTCTTGAAAAAAATTACATATCATCGTTTGGTCCGACTTCATTGCAAGGCACCATTGGCAATGCTTATTAATGCTTCTAGAAATAGTTAGGACAGCTTAGGAACAAATCGACGGCCGATTTTAATTTTTTAATCTAAATGTCACCAAAGAACACCCTGTTAGCCTCAAGAGATTTTCTTGAAAAAAATTACATATCATCGTTTGGTCCCACTTCATTGCAAGGCACCATTGGCAATGCTTATTAATGCTTCTAGATATAGTTAGGCCAGCTTAGGAACAAATTAACGACCGATTTTAATTTTTCAATCTAAATGTCACCAAAGAACACCCTGTTAGCCTCAAGAGATTTTCTTGAAAAAAATTACATATCATCGTTTGGTCCCACTTCATTGCAAGGCACCATTGGCAATGCTTATTAATGCTTCTAGAAATAGTTAGGACAGCTTAGGAACAAATCGACGGCCGATTTTAATTTTTTAATCTAAATGTCACCAAAGAACACCCTGTTAGCCTCAAGAGATTTTCTTGAAAAAAATTACATATCATCGTTTGGTCCCACTTCATTGCAAGGCACCATTGGCAATGCTTATTAATGCTTCTAGATATAGTTAGGCCAGCTTAGGAACAAATTAACGACCGATTTTAATTTTTCAATCTAAATGTCACCAAAGAACACCCTGTTAGCCTCAAGAGATTTTCTTGAAAAAAATTGCATATCATCGTTTGGTCCCACTTCATTGCAAGGCACCATTGGCAATGCTTATTAATGCTTCTAGAAATAGTTAGGACAGCTTAGGAACAAATCGACGGCCGATTTTAATTTTTTAATCTAAATGTCACCAAAGAACACCCTGTTAGCCTCAAGAGATTTTCTTGAAAAAAATTACATATCATCGTTTGGTCCCACTTCATTGCAAGGCACCATTGGCAATGCTTATTAATGCTTCTAGATATAGTTAGGCCAGCTTAGGAACAAATTAACGACCGATTTTAATTTTTCAATCTAAATGTCACCAAAGAACACCCTGTTAGCCTCAAGAGATTTTCTTGAAAAAAATTGCATATCATCGTTTGGTCCCACTTCATTGCAAGGCACCATTGGCAATGCTTATTAATGCTTCTAGAAATAGTTAGGACAGCTTAGGAACAAATCGACGGCCGATTTTAATTTTTTAATCTAAATGTCACCAAAGAACACCCTGTTAGCCTCAAGAGATTTTCTTGAAAAAAATTACATATCATCGTTTGGTCCGACTTCATTGCAAGGCACCATTGGCAATGCTTATTAATGCTTCTAGAAATAGTTAGGACAGCTTAGGAACAAATCGACGGCCGATTTTAATTTTTTAATCTAAATGTCACCAAAGAACACCCTGTTAGCCTCAAGAGATTTTCTTGAAAAAAATTACATATCATCGTTTGGTCCCACTTCATTGCAAGGCACCATTGGCAATGCTTATTAATGCTTCTAGATATAGTTAGGCCAGCTTAGGAACAAATTAACGACCGATTTTAATTTTTCAATCTAAATGTCACCAAAGAACACCCTGTTAGCCTCAAGAGATTTTCTTGAAAAAAATTACATATCATCGTTTGGTCCCACTTCATTGCAAGGCACCATTGGCAATGCTTATTAATGCTTCTAGAAATAGTTAGGACAGCTTAGGAACAAATCGACGGCCGATTTTAATTTTTTAATCTAAATGTCACCAAAGAACACCCTGTTAGCCTCAAGAGATTTTCTTGAAAAAAATTACATATCATCGTTTGGTCCCACTTCATTGCAAGGCACCATTGGCAATGCTTATTAATGCTTCTAGATATAGTTAGGCCAGCTTAGGAACAAATTAACGACCGATTTTAATTTTTCAATCTAAATGTCACCAAAGAACACCCTGTTAGCCTCAAGAGATTTTCTTGAAAAAAATTGCATATCATCGTTTGGTCCCACTTCATTGCAAGGCACCATTGGCAATGCTTATTAATGCTTCTAGAAATAGTTAGGACAGCTTAGGAACAAATCGACGGCCGATTTTAATTTTTTAATCTAAATGTCACCAAAGAACACCCTGTTAGCCTCAAGAGATTTTCTTGAAAAAAATTACATATCATCGTTTGGTCCGACTTCATTGCAAGGCACCATTGGCAATGCTTATTAATGCTTCTAGATATGTGTAGTTAGGCCAGCTTAGGAACAAATTAACGACCGATTTTAATTTTTCAATCTAAATGTCACCAAAGAACACCCTGTTAGCCTCAAGAGATTTTCTTGAAAAAAATTGCATATCATCGTTTGGTCCCACTTCATTGCAAGGCACCATTGGCAATGCTTATTAATGCTTCTAGAAATAGTTAGGACAGCTTAGGAACAAATCGACGGCCGATTTTAATTTTTTAATCTAAATGTCACCAAAGAACACCCTGTTAGCCTCAAGAGATTTTCTTGAAAAAAATTACATATCATCGTTTGGTCCGACTTCATTGCAAGGCACCATTGGCAATGCTTATTAATGCTTCTAGATATGTGTAGTTAGGCCAGCTTAGGAACAAATTAACGACCGATTTTAATTTTTCAATACTACTAAAAATAAAAAATAAATAAATACATTTTGCCGAGACTATAAAAGGAAAAAAAAAATCTATTTCGTTTTAATGCATTTTCAGACCTTGCGCTGTTCGTTTCGTATTGTGTTTTGAGTTTTCGTATTGTGTTTTGAGTTTTCGTATTGTGTTGTGTTGTAATAGTGTTTTTTATAAAAAGTTTTTTTTAAAACTACAGACCCCGGCTTTCATTTGGATATTCTCTTATTCTTGATTCTACATTTATTGATTGTTTTTTTATTTTGCGATTAGCTTAGGCTAATTTTAGCTAGTTTGCTGGTTGGTTAATTAGCAGAATTATTAACCGTATTTTTGTGAATTTTCATTTTGTGCTAATTTATTGGATACGTACCAAACTAACGTTTTAGCTATTTCCTTTTGAGTTGAGGATTTTTCTAATTAATTGTTTTTTTTTTGTGGATTTTTTTTTTATAATGGGCAACCTAAAACGAAAAAAAAATCGTAATTTAACGAACGTAAAACGGCGATTTCCTGTGAATTTTCAACAGAACATGAATATGGTCAAATTGAATAGCAAGACACTGCAAACCACACTTTTAAATTTGTTCGGTCAACAAAATATTAAATTTACTAGAAGCAATTCTCCATTTATGAAAATAATTTGTCGCTCTTTGAAGGTCAAGAATTCATCGAAAAATCGAATGAAAATTTATAACCTTTATCGAAAAAGGAATCGAAAATCTGGAGAGGTACCGGACAATTCGAATTCAAATAGTGACATTTTGCTACCTGAACTTGTTCCACATATTATGAGTTCTTCTGAGTTCTCTGACAAGAGTAAAGAAAGCAACAATAGTTTTTTTAATAATTCTCATAATTTTCAACTCGAATCCACTGAAACAATTCAAATACCCAATAATAATGTTAATGTTTCAGAACCAATGTTTATTGTTACATCCAATACGAATTTATCTAATGTGATGGATGAAAATGAATGTAACCCAATGCAAAATCAAAAGGTTAGTATGACGAATATTGTTGATATCGACATATATAACCTACCGATTGTTATAATAAGTCCAACAATTAATGAATGGTATTCTCGTGGGACGATGAAGATAGAGGTTAATATTTCTGGAAGCTGGACTAAAGAAGCATTACGCACTGCAATTAGATGCGCTCTTACCCGAATAAAAAATAATTGTGTATTGTCATTTGGTACATTGAACTTTAATAAACATCTCTTGCAATTAGTACGCAATACGCAAACTGCAAATATTTAATTCACAAACAGAAATATAAATTTCTTATTAGAGAAGACGTAATGGAAGTATGGACTAAAGGAATTGATATTGAATCACACGGCTTAATAAAAGAATTCGTTCAACTGAGAGGTCAAGAGAGATTACATATGCAATCAAAAATGGAGAATAAACTTCCATACGTTGCATATTTAGAAAATAATACGGAAGTTGATTTAAATCTTCTTCGTGTTGGAAATACGCAGCACATTAAGCAACCAAATATATTTCGAAAAGCCCGATCTGAAAGATTGTTATTACATGATTTAGTTAAAGGTTGCGATTTGATGGATGTAATTTATCGCGCCAACCGAAAAGATGATAATCCTAATTACGTTTATTTTGCTGGTAATCCGATGTTTATTATTTTAATGCGTCAACCAAATTTACGGGTTTTAAACAGAGCAGGTGGTATTCCAGTATATATTGATGCTACTGGAGGGCTCGTTCGTAAAATGAAATGTTGTGATCAACATAGCTTTAATAGAATTTATTATTATGTTTGTGTGGTTAACATTAATAACATAATTTTTCCAATTTGTGAATTAATTAGTGCCGAACATGACACCTCCACGATTATTTCTTTTCTATCGAAATTCAAAAGAGAAATAGATAGGGCTAATCCCAAAATCCGCCTACCTAAATATTTTGTTTCCGATTGGTCCTGGGTTTTTATAAATAGTACAATCCTTGTTATGAATTCCATGTCTTTGGCCATTTATTTAAAAACGACTTACTCGATTTTAGTTGATAACAGTAATGTTAAAAATTTAATTGGTATTTTTATATGTTGCTCTCACTTTTCAGCAATTATAATCCGGCAGATTAATTCAAAAATCCCATATTGCTCGAAAATTCTAAGGGAATTTATAATGATAATGTTTTTTTTAATTATAGACTGTAAAAGTTTTACAGAAATTGATAAACTTTTCCAAATTTTTTGTACTATGTGTTGCTCAAACCTTAAAAATAAATTATTTATTGAGGCTTATGAGGAGTTTTTAAAGTATGTGGAATTCCAAATTTCGGAACCAGCTTTAGAAAAAATTAATATTAATTTGGAGCAACAAAATTCGAAAGGGGAAAATGACGAAGAAAACGACGGCAATGAACATGACTCTCCTTATTACAACAGATTTTATAATTTTTATTTAAAAATCATAGACAAAATTAAAAATTTGGAAAAAAATGCGAAAGATGTGGAACAAAATCCTTACTTTTGCAATGATTTTATTTTATTTTGTATAAGGAGGTATTTTACATATTTACCTCTATGGGCAACAATTTTCTTTAAATGTTTTGGAGAACAAACTAGACCTGCAAACGCGTCAGTTGAAAATTGGTTCAACCTTATTAAAAACAATTTAATTAAAAAACCAAATTTAAAACTTGGTCGATTTGTGGAAGAACTAAACAAAACTAATGAGTTAGTTCGAAATAATTTAGAACTTTCAGATCATATGGTAGCGCGCAGAAGACCACCGGGGAAAAAACATAATAATATAGTTAGAACTCCAGAATCTACACCTAAACGGCACATGGCCGACGAAGAAAGCCCAACTAACTTGAACGCAGAGGAACGGTGGGGAAGAAAAAACATCAGAAATAAATCTAAATATTCCGGAAGAAGAGTTCTTAATAAGCTAATTAAACGTAAAAAATTAGAATTTTTTGACATGACCAGCATGGAGTATTTTAATAAAATGACGGAGAATGGTGATTGCTTCCAAATATTAAAATTTAAATTCGACGATCATAGGGAAGTAACGCTAACAAATAATTGTTACTGTTCGTTAAATGCGAAAAACTATTTAACTGAAAACGCATTATTTGTTGCCTGCAGTGTGTTATTATTAGATACAAATGACATTTTTCTTGATATGTATCAACAACAGTCAATTTTTAATATGAACTCACGAACTGCTTTAAAAGATAATTTAGTGTTTGAACTTTGCAAAGGGAAAGAGAAAATTTATATTCCTTATTTGATAAATGGGAACCATTGGATAATAATAATTATAGATATTCTCAAACACTCGGTTGCCTCCTATGATCCTATCAATCCAGGCGTCCTTAACCACAAATTATGCAAGGCAGCTATACTTTTTTATAATGAAATGGAAGAATTTTGGGGAGAAGCAAAGTCAACATTTCAGTCTCGCGCAAATTATAGCTTACCGATACAACAGGATTCTTTCAACTGTGGGCCTTTAGTATGCTACGCTGTGGACAATTTATCCAATAATACCATTATTAATGACGTACATTCTACCAAAATAGATGAATATAATAAAGCTATGTCTACATACCGCATAAATCTGAAAAAAATTATTTTGGAGAGATCTATTAATGAATCCTTCAATTGTATCATATGTTTTTCACCAGTTGATCTAGCAGAGGAACACAACTCGTGCAAAATATGTAAAAGAAATACCCATAATAGTTGTTCTAACACCAGACCAGACATTATTAAAGATAATAAGTGTAAATATTGCTAAATATTTCTTTATAAATTATTATTATTAGTTGTTCATTATGAATTGTGAAATTAATTATTAATTTAATAGTTAATTACTAATTATTAATTGTTAATTATTTATTAATAATTATTGATTATTAATTATTTGTTATAATTTTTGTTATATTAATGATTAGTTATTTAATTATGTTTTATTAATTACCAACTGATACTGGACGTTTCGTTTTTCTTGGAAATGATAGAGGATCGCTGAAAAAAGGCATCCGTCGTGATTGAAATGGATCCCATTGGCTTGGGCGCTCCATCTGAATGGTTGTATGAACGAGGATCCCTATAAACGGGCTCTCCTGCATGAATGATTGTGTGAAGCCAAGAGAACGAAACGTATTATCAATTATTCATCTTGAATATTAATTATGCATTATTAATTATTAATTATGAATTATGAAATTAATTATTAATTTAATTGTTAATGACTAATTATTAATTATTAATTATTAGTTATTAATTATGTTTTATTAATTATTAATTACCAACTGATACTGAACGTTTCGTTTCTCTTGGAAATGAAAGAGGATCGCTGTAAAAAGGGTTGTATGAACGAGGATCCCTATAAACGGGCTCTCCTGTATGAATGATTGCGTGAAGCCGAGAGAACGAAACGTATTATCAATTATTCATCTTGAATATTAATTATGCATTATTAATTATTAATTATGAATTATGAAATTAATTATTAATTTAATTGTTAATGACTAATTATTAATTATTAGTTATTAATTATGTTTTATTAATTATTAATTACCAACTGATACTGAACGTTTCGTTTCTTTTGGAAATGAAAGAGGATCGCTGTAAAAAGGGTTGTATGAACGAGGATCCCTATAAACGGGCTCTCCTGTATGAATGATTGCGTGAAGCCGAGAGAACGAAACGTATTATCAATTATTCATCTTTGAATATTAATTATTAATTATGAATTGTGAAATTAATTATTAATTTAATTGTTAATGACTAATTATTAATTATTGATTATTAATTATTAGTTATTAATTATGTTTTATTAATTATTAATTACCAACTGATACTGGGCGTTTCGTTTCTCTTGGAAATGAAAGATCGCTGTAAAAAGGGTTGTATGAACGAGGATCCCTATAAACGGGCTCTCCTGTATGAATGATTGCGTGAAGCCGAGAGAACGAAACGTATTATTAATTATCAATTATTCATATTTGAATATTAAATATGAATTATTAATTATGAATTATTAATTATTAGTTATTAATTATAAATGAATAATGTAAATGAAAAACACATAAATTTGTTAACATACAATTTAAAATGAAGCTTTATTTTAATAGATATTTACAAAAATTAAATAAATAAAGAAATTAAAATAAGTTACAACTTTCTTATATTGATATATAATTTTTTTCGATTTTAATTCTTTCGATAGTTCTTTCGTAATCATTGATTATGATTACGAAAGAACTGAAGAAGGACGAAGGTCCGAAACTGGCCTTAAAATCGAAAAAAAAAATTATATATCACTATAAGAAAGTTGTAACTTATTTTAATTTCTTTATTTATTTAATTTTTGTAAATATCCATTAAAATAAAGTTTCATTTTAAATTGTATGTTAACAAATTTATGTGTTTTTCATATAGATTATTAATCAGTGATATAAGCCACAGTTGAAATTTTATTAAAAATGGAATATTTCCATCTTTATAATAATTATAAATGATTAATTATTAGTTATCGCCTGAGTCGAAACTCAGCTACCTAGGGGATCGACAGGTGGTGAATAGACGACCAGCCTCGAGATATTGAGGAATATTCAGCAGACAATTTGATTTGACTAATCTCCTTTATTGACCCCAATTAGTTCGCATGTTTGTAAGACTTTTTGATATTTCTATCCTTAAGGCATGGCCCTATGTAAAACGAAAATCCGGGATTTAAAACCGTTCACTTTGCAATATGAAAATTATTAAAAAATAGTTCTAATCTATAAGTTCCACCTTATTCTAAGAAAATTTTATTAAAATTAATTTAACGTCATTCAAAAAGCCCTAATTTTATGTTTTGCCGGCCGTCAAGCAAAAATCCGTCCGTTAAAATATAAAATTGGAGTTTTTGAATGAAATTAAATTAATTTTAATAAATTTGTTCACGAATAAGGTTGAACTTACAGATTCAAGCTATTTTCTTAATAATTTTCATATTGAAAGACAAAGAATTTTCTCAATAATTGGATTTGATGGTTTGAAATACCGGCTTGCCGTTTGTGCAAGGGGCAATGCCTTTAGGGCGTCGTTACTCACTGTTATTATTAGCGGTGAGTAATCTTTAGATAGATCATATCAATCGGTTGTTTTCACATATTTACGTGGAACGCGTTTAGTTACAGAGAAGTCAATTAAATCAGGAACTTTCTGTTGATCCGTGGGAGAGTAAGTTAGCTGACCAGCAGATAAATAATCCAGAGACAGCCATATCGATCCCTATTGCTTATGTTTAGATTTGTAATCGCTACCCACAAGGAATTTATTGGCCAGCTGGTTAAGTCGATTAATGTTGCTTTTTAATTGCATGTTTTGGAGGGCAATAAACGGTCGATATTACACATTTTTCAAACCATTCTTCTAGGCAAATATTAGTTGTTTGGATGTTCTCTTTTTCATACTTGCTGTCTTCCTAATGCTTTCTCTTTTTGATTAAGATGGTAGTACCATCGTGTGCTTTTCTGTCCGGGTGTTAGGAGTCGTGTACTGAATGAATATCCCTTAATTTTAAAAATGGTTTCGATTGGCAACTATATTGTGTGCGATAAGAAAGGATTGTAACTCAGATTTGTACTGCGAAAGACCATTCGCATTCCAAATAGATATTTTTAGGACAATCATTGTTGGTTTTTGACGATAATTTGGATTAGTATGTTGATATTTTGCGTCATCATGCTCATTTGTTTCTCAATCAACATCATGGCACTTTTTATCGTTTCGGTTAGTTTGTTTACAGTTGCATGAATTGATACTGCTTCTTCAATAAAATTAACTTTTGCTTTCTGAGCGGCACATTTCAGGAAGAGAACCCAGGTTGCGCTAAACTGCTGGCATTTGTCCCCAAATTTCCAGTTTGTTAAACAATTGAAGTTCTTGGCGTCCAAGTTCTTTGGTTGTAATTTTTTCTTGACCACTCTTTGCTTATATCGCAATTTTGGATTGATTTTACTCTTTAAATCCAAGTATACGGGGCAACCTCTGTAATTTACGGGGTGATTTTCACCACAGTTACTACAGCGTTTTACTGTAGGATCGTTTTTCACCATTTTGCACTGTCGCAATCGTAAAATTTACCACATATAACACAAACTTCGTGCAAGGTGCTGTTTAATTTGGGGTGGTCGTATTTACGCTCTGAACTAGTCCGGTCCTCCTCTTGGGTTCCTCGACCATGATTTTGCGATAGAGTAAATAATCTAGGTTATGTAAATCGTGCCATTTCTCTTTTCCCGCATCTGACTCTAGTTCCAGGCGAAGAACAGGTTGAGTTTTTTTTCGTTGGTTAGAATATTCGTAAGAGATTTGGCATGAATGCCTTTTTCACTAAGAGCAGACTGTATCTCGCTTACATCTATAGTTCTTAATTCCTCTTATATTAACATGATTAGCTAAGGCTCTGAACCCATTAATCTGAATGGCTGTGTCTTCACTTCGTTTAAGTTACCCCTTTTGAGAAAGGTAATATGCAATTTTAAATCGGCTAACGACTTGATTTTTCCACAAGTTTATTATTTAAGGCCTCTCTTAAGTAAATTGACGGCGGCTCTCGTTCTTAACATTAGCTGCTGTAGCTTCTGGAGCTGCTACTTTTACCTGGAGTACCTCTTATTGAGAGGTATTTGGTCAGCCCTTGTTCCATTCTTGTCGCTTTGCTTCTGTTCTGTTGTTTGCTTAAGTTTCATTTTCGCTTGGTATGAACAGAAAAACACCCATCCAACCCCTTTTACACTAATTGTTGTATATTACCCTGACCTAGGTCACTATCAGAATTTATATTGTTGGTCGACGATGAATTCGGTGCACTGAGCTCATTATTTTTGTTTTCATTCACATAAATCATCTTTTCTTCAGTTAAAAATAATTAAAAAGAACAAATACCGCACCTTTTGATTATTTTAATTTAATTTTATTAAGCGCATATCGATTTTGCGTCTATTCTTCACGAAGGAGGTAATCAATACTGACCTATCTATTTGTTAAAATAAATTCAATCATAGATACAATATAAGTCAGACACCAGCCGAAATCTCTTGCATTTATTCGTTTTTGTATTATAAATTCAATTGTAAGTGCATAGATAGTTTACCATCGACTCGTAAATCTCTTTGAATTTATTAGTTCGATTAAGTAAATTCAATTGTAGATAATTTACCGTTGAACCAACGGAAGCTGTCTCACCTTGCCTTTGATGTACCATATTTGAATAGTGCAGGTAGCGCCATTCAAATATGATACTTCAGCAGCAAGGTGAGGCAGGTTCCGTTGGTTCAACGGTAAACTATCTACAATTGAATTTACTAAATCGAAAGAATAAATTCAAAGAGATTTGCGAGTCGATGGTAAACTATATTATGTGTACTTACAATTAAATTTACAATACAAAAACGAATAAATGCAAAAAAAATTTAACTGGTGACTGACTTATATTGATCTATGATTGAATTTATTTTAACAAATAGATAGATCAGTATCGATTTCATATCGATTTTTTTTTTAAAATAATCAAGAGGTGCAGTTATTATGTGTCTGTTTTTTAATTGAAAAAAACAACACCGAAAACTAACTTACATTTAAATGAACTTATATTGAAGAAATTTTGGCCCCTATTCACAAAATGTAAATTCGCCCTATAACCGTAAAATTTCCGATTAGTACTAAATTGGTATTTATGAAATGTACCTAGTAGACTCTATAAAAGAAAATTATGCTCTGTAAGTTTGCAGTGACAAATTTGTTGACGTAAAGCTACATTATCTTGATTTTATTGGCCCATAACTCGGCAGAGTAACAATTTTTCAACATTATTTTTTCAGGAAGTACTACTCTCGATAGCATCTATTTACTTGCAAGAAATTAAAATGATTTTATTTGTAGTTTTTGAGATTTTCACTAAACAATTTTCAATTACGATTTCTTTGTGTTCTTAACGAATCAATATACGTATCCTTGATAGTGTCTGTAATTCTTATCAAAATAACTTTTTTCTTCAGACTTTTGAACATCTGAACTCATATAACTACTCATTTAAGAAAGTATTCTGATTCTTGTGAGATTTATTAGCCCCCATGACAATGGTCTATGTGATGCCATAATGCCAAATAATGGGGATGAAATTGGAACGGAATGAAAATACACAGCATTGTTGCTATAAAATTCCCAAAGTAACACTACACATATTTGAATTCGTCGTGCGTTTTGTTCGAATTTTGATACCCATAGCGATAGGACTGATCAACGATTTTACTATTATGTTTTCTTATAAATGGGTCCTGGTAGTGAGGAATTAACTAGATTATTAATTAAACGATATTAAATACGAATATTTGGTAAAAATACATTATCCACTTTAATAATATGTATGTACTGTGAAACACATTACCCCTAAATGTCATTAATTGAGTAGCAAAGTTTTCTTGTTTAGGATATTTTAGTAAAATTTTCATTGATCTATATACTTCAATGAAGAATTTACTAAAATAGAACTAAAACAAATTTAGTAAAATATAGTAAGAAATTCATTACCATAATTTGTGGGCTATAGTTCAGTTGATTTTCAATAAAATTGAATTTTCTGTGAAATGTGTAGAAATATTCGAGCGATCCAAATGACCGTTAGCATGACGATTACAGGTCTCAACGCCTATTGATAGATGTATCAACAATCGAAATCGGAGCACAATTGCAGATTTTTGATTTTTCTGGCTCTGAAATTGTGGGCTATAGTTCAGTTGATTTTCAATAAAATTAAATTTTCTGTGAAATGTGTAGAAATATTCGAGCAATCCAAATGACCGTTGGCACGAAGAATGTAGGTCTCAACGCCTATTGAAAGAGGTATCAACCATCGAAATCGGAGCACAATTGCAGATTTTCGATTTTTCTGGCTCTGAATTTGTGTGCTATAGTTCAGTTGATTTTCAATAAAATTGAATTTTCTGTGAAATGTGTAGAAATATTCGAGCGATTTAAATGACCGTTGGCATGACGATTATAGGTCTCAACGCCTATTGATAGAGGTACCAACCATCGAAATCGGAGCACAATTGCAGATTTTCGATTTTTCTGGCTCTGAATTTGTGGGCTATAGTTCAGTTGATTTTCAATAAAATTGAATTTTCTGCGAAATGTGTAGAAATATTCGAGCGATTTAAATGACCGCTGGCATGACGATTATAGGTCTCAACGCCTATTGAAAGAGGTATCAACCATCGAAATCGGAGCACAATTGCAGATTTTCGATTTTTCTGGCTCTGAATTTGTGGGATATAGTTCAGTTGATTTTCAATAAAATTGAATCGATCCAAATGACCGTTGACATGACGATTACAGGTCTCAACGCCTATTGATATAGGTATCAATCATCGAAATCGGAGCACAATTGCAGATTTTCGATTTTCCTGGCTCTGAAATTGTGGGCTATAGTTCAGTTGATTTTCAATAAAATTGAATTTTCTGCGAAATGTGTAGAAATATTCGAGCGATTTAAATGACCGTTGGCATGATGATTACAGGTCTCAATGCCTATTGATAGAGGTATCAACCATCGAAATCGGAGCACAATTGCAGATTTTCGATTTTTCTGGCTCTGAATTTGTGGGCTATAGTTCAGTTGATTTTCAATAAAATTGAATTTTCTGCGAAATGTGTAGAAATATTCGAGCGATTTAAATGACCGTTGGCATGACGATTATAGGTCTCAACGCCTATTGATAGAGGTGTCAACCATCGAAATCGGAGCACAATTGCAGATTTTTGATTTTTCTGGCTCTGAATTTGTGGGCTATAGTTCAGTTGATTTTCAATAAAATTGAATTTTCTGCGAAATGTGTAGAAATATTCGAGCGATTTAAATGACCGTTGGCATGACGATTACAGGTCTCAATGCCTATTGATAGAGGTATCAACCATCGAAATCGGAGCACAATTGCAGATTTTCGATTTTTCTGGCTCTGAATTTGTGGGCTATAGTTCAGTTGATTTTCAATAAAATTGAATTTTCTGCGAAATGTGTAGAAATATTCGAGCGATTTAAATGACCGTTGGCATGACGATTATAGGTCTCAACGCCTATTAATAGAGGTACCAACCATCGAAATCGGAGCACAATTGCAGATTTTCGATTTTTCTGGCTCTGAATTTGTGGGCTATAGTTCAGTTGATTTTCAATAAAATTGAATTTTCTGCGAAATGTGTAGAAATATTCGAGCGATTTAAATGACCGCTGGCATGACGATTATAGGTCTCAACGCCTATTGAAAGAGGTATCAACCATCGAAATCGGAGCACAATTGCAGATTTTCGATTTTTCTGGCTCTGAATTTGTGGGATATAGTTCAGTTGATTTTCAATAAAATTGAATCGATCCAAATGACCGTTGACATGACGATTACAGGTCTCAACGCCTATTGATATAGGTATCAATCATCGAAATCGGAGCACAATTGCAGATTTTCGATTTTCCTGGCTCTGAAATTGTGGGCTATAGTTCAGTTGATTTTCAATAAAATTGAATTTTCTACGAAATGTGTAGAAATATTCGAGCGATTTAAATGACCGTTGGCATGACGATTATAGGTCTCAACGCCTATTGAAAGAGGTATCAACCATCGAAATCGAAGCACAATTGCAGATTTTTGATTTTTGTGGCTCTGAATTTGTGGGCTATAGTTCAGTTGATTTTCAATAAAATTGAATTTTCTGCGAAATGTGTAGAAATACTCGAGCGATTTAAATGACCGTTGGCATGACGATTATAGGTCTCAACGCCTATTGATAGAGGTATCAACCATCGAAATCGAAGCACAATTGCAGATTTTTGATTTTTCTGGCTCTGAATTTGTGGGCTATAGTTCAGTTGATTTTCAATAAAATTGAATTTTCTGCGAAATGTGTAGAAATATTCGAGCGATTTAAATGACCGTTGGCATGACGATTATAGGTCTCAACGCCTATTGATAGAGGTACCAACCATCGAAATCGGAGCACAATTGCAGATTTTCGATTTTTCTGGCTCTGAATTTGTGGGCTATAGTTCAGTTGATTTTCAATAAAATTGAATTTTCTGCGAAATGTGTAGAAATATTCGAGCGATTTAAATGACCGTTGGCATGACGATTATAGGTCTCAACGCCTATTGATAGAGGTGTCAACCATCGAAATCGGAGCACAATTGCAGATTTTTGATTTTTCTGGCTCTGAATTTGTGGGCTATAGTTCAGTTGATTTTCAATAAAATTGAATTTTCTGCGAAATGTGTAGAAATATTCGAGCGATTTAAATGACCGTTGGCATGACGATTACAGGTCTCAATGCCTATTGATAGAGGTATCAACCATCGAAATCGGAGCACAATTGCAGATTTTCGATTTTTCTGGCTCTGAATTTGTGGGCTATAGTTCAGTTGATTTTCAATAAAATTGAATTTTCTGCGAAATGTGTAGAAATATTCGAGCGATTTAAATGACCGTTGGCATGACGATTATAGGTCTCAACGCCTATTAATAGAGGTACCAACCATCGAAATCGGAGCACAATTGCAGATTTTCGATTTTTCTGGCTCTGAATTTGTGGGCTATAGTTCAGTTGATTTTCAATAAAATTGAATTTTCTGCGAAATGTGTAGAAATATTCGAGCGATTTAAATGACCGCTGGCATGACGATTATAGGTCTCAACGCCTATTGAAAGAGGTATCAACCATCGAAATCGGAGCACAATTGCAGATTTTCGATTTTTCTGGCTCTGAATTTGTGGGATATAGTTCAGTTGATTTTCAATAAAATTGAATCGATCCAAATGACCGTTGACATGACGATTACAGGTCTCAACGCCTATTGATATAGGTATCAATCATCGAAATCGGAGCACAATTGCAGATTTTCGATTTTCCTGGCTCTGAAATTGTGGGCTATAGTTCAGTTGATTTTCAATAAAATTGAATTTTCTACGAAATGTGTAGAAATATTCGAGCGATTTAAATGACCGTTGGCATGACGATTATAGGTCTCAACGCCTATTGAAAGAGGTATCAACCATCGAAATCGAAGCACAATTGCAGATTTTTGATTTTCCTGGCTCTGAAATTGTGGGCTATAGTTCAGTTGATTTTCAATAAAATTGAATTTTCTACGAAATGTGTAGAAATATTCGAGCGATTTAAATGACCGTTGGCATGACGATTATAGGTCTCAACGCCTATTGAAAGAGGTATCAACCATCGAAATCGAAGCACAATTGCAGATTTTTGATTTTTCTGGCTCTGAATTTGTGGGCTATAGTTCAGTTGATTTTCAATAAAATTGAATCGATCCAAATGACCGTTGGCATGACGATTATAGGTCTCAACGCCTATTGAAAGAGGTATCAACCATCGAAATCGGAGCACAATTGCAGATTTTCGATTTTTCTGGCTCTGAATTTGTGGGCTATAGTTCAGTTGATTTTCAATAAAATTGAATCGATCCAAATGACCGTTGACATGACGATTATAGGTCTCAACGCCTATTGAAAGAGGTATCAATCATCGAAATCGGAGCACAATTGCAGATTTTCGATTTTTCTGGCTCTGAAATTGTGGGCTATAGTTCAGTTGATTTTCAATAAAATTGAATTTTCTGCGAAATGTGTAGAAATATTCGAGCGATTTAAATGACCGCTGGCATGACGATTATAGGTCTCAACGCCTATTGAAAGAGGTATCAACCATCGAAATCGGAGCACAATTGCAGATTTTCGATTTTTCTGGCTCTGAATTTGTGGGCTATAGTTCAGTTGATTTTCAATAAAATTGAATCGATCCAAATGACCGTTGGCATGACGATTATAGGTCTCAACGCCTATTGAAAGAGGTATCAACCATCGAAATCGGAGCACAATTGCAGATTTTCGATTTTTCTGGCTCTGAATTTGTGGGCTATAGTTCAGTTGATTTTCAATAAAATTGAATCGATCCAAATGACCGTTGACATGACGATTATAGGTCTCAACGCCTATTGAAAGAGGTATCAATCATCGAAATCGGAGCACAATTGCAGATTTTCGATTTTTCTGGCTCTGAAATTGTGGGCTATAGTTCAGTTGATTTTCAATAAAATTGAATTTTCTGCGAAATGTGTAGAAATATTCGAGCGATTTAAATGACCGTTGGCATGACGATTATAGGTCTCAACGCCTATTGAAAGAGGTATCAACTATCGAAATCGGAGCACAATTGCAGATTTTTGATTTTTCTGGCTCTGAATTTGTGGGCTATAGTTCAGTTGATTTTCAATAAAATTGAATTTTCTGCGAAATGTGTAGAAATATTCGAGCGATTTAAATGACCGTTGGCATGACGATTATAGGTCTCAACGCCTATTGATAGAGGTGTCAACCATCGAAATCGGAGCACAATTGCAGATTTTTGATTTTTCTGGCTCTGAATTTGTGGGCTATAGTTCAGTTGATTTTCAATAAAATTGAATTTTCTGCGAAATGTGTAGAAATGTGCGAGCGATTCAAATGACCGTTGGCATGACGATTACAGGTCTCAACGCCTATTGATAGAGGTATCAACCATCGAAATCAGAGCACAATTGCAGATTTTTGATTTTTCTGGCTCTGAATTTGTGAGCTATATATAGTTCAGGTGATTTTCAATAAAATTGAATTTTCTGCGAGATGTGTAGAAATATTCGAGCGATCCAAATGACCGTTGGCATGACGATTACAGGTCTCAACGCCTATTGATAGATGTATCAACCATCGAAATCGGAGCACAATTGCAGATTTTCGATTTTTCTGGCTCTGAAATTGTGGGCTATAGTTCAGTTGATTTTCAATAAAATTGAATTTTCTGCGAAATGTGTAGAAATATTCGAGCGATTTAAATGACCGTTGGCATGACGATTATAGGTCTCAACGCCTATTGAAAGATGTATCAACCATCGAAATCGGAGCACAATTGCAGATTTTTGATTTTTCCGGCTCTGAATTTGTGGGCTATAGTTCAGTTGATTTTCAATAAAATTGAATTTTCTGCGAGATGTGTAGAAATATTCGAGCAATCCAAATGACCGTTGGCACGAAGAATGTAGGTCTCAACAATTGCAGATTTTCGATTTTTCTGGCTCTGAATTTGTGGGCTATAGTTCAGTTGATTTTCAGTAAAATTGAATTTTCTGCGAGATGTGTAGAAATATTCGAGCGATCCAAATGACCGTTGGCATGACGATTACAGGTCTCAGCGCCTTCTGATAGAAGGATCAACCATCATTATCGGATCACAATTGCAGATTTTCGATTTTTCTGGCTCTGAATTTGTGGGCTATAGTTCAGTTGATTTTCAATAAAATTGAATTTTCTGCGAGATGTGTAGAAATATTCGAGCAATCCAAATGACCGTTGGCACGAAGAATGTAGGTCTCAACACCTATTGAAAAAGGTATCAACCATCGAAATCGGAGCACAATTGCAGATTTTCGATTTTTCTGACTCTGAATTTGTGGGCTATAGTTCAGTTGATTTTCAATAAAATTGAATTTTCTGCGAAATGTGTAGAAATATTCGAGCAATCCAAATGACCGTTGGCATGACGATTATAGGTCTCAACGCCTATTGAAAGAGGTATCAACCATCGAAATCGGAGCACAATTGCAGATTTTCGATTTTTCTGGCTCTGAATTTGTGGGCTATAGTTCAGTTGATTTTCAATAAAATTGAATTTTCTGTGCCATGTGTAGAAATATTCGAGCGATTTAAATGACCGTTGGCATGACGATTATAGGTCTCAACGCCTATTGATAGAGGTATCAACCATCGAAATCGGAGCACAATTGCCGATTTTTGATTTTTCTGGCTCTGAATTTGTGGGCTATAGTTCAGTTGATTTTCAATAAAATTGAATTTTCTGCGAGATGTGTAGAAATATTCGAGCGATTTAATTGACCGTTGGCATGACGATTATAGGTCTCAACGCCTATTGAAAGAGGTATCAACCATCGAAATAGGAGCACAATTGCAGATTTTCGATTTTTCTGGCTCTGAATTTGTGGGCTATAGTTCAGTTGATTTTCAATAAAATTGAATTTTCTGCGAAATGTGTAGAAATATTCGAGCAATCCAAATGACCGTTGGCATGACGATTATAGGTCTCAACGCCTATTGATTGAGGTATCAACCATCGAAATCGGAGCACAATTGCAGATTTTCGATTTTTCTGGCTCTGAATTTGTGGGCTATAGTTCAGTTGATTTTCAATAAAATTGAATTTTCTGCGAAATGTGTAGAAATATTCGAGCGATTTAAATGACCGTTGGCATGACGATTATAGGTCTCAACGCCTATTGAAAGATGTATCAACCATCGAAATCGGAGCACAATTGCAGATTTTTGATTTTTCCGGCTCTGAATTTGTGGGCTATAGTTCAGTTGATTTTCAATAAAATTGAATTTTCTGCGAGATGTGTAGAAATATTCGAGCAATCCAAATGACCGTTGGCACGAAGAATGTAGGTCTCAACGCCTATTGATTGAGGTATCAACCATCGATATCGGAGCACAATTGCAGATTTTCGATTTTTCTGGCTCTGAATTTGTGGGCTATAGTTCAGTTGATTTTCAATAAAATTGAATTTTCTGTGAAATGTGTAGAAATATTCGAGCGATTTAAATGACCGTTGGCATGACGATTATAGGTCTCAACGCCTATTGATAGAGGTATCAACCATCGAAATCGGAGCACAATTGCAGATTTTCGATTTTTCTGGCTCTGAATTTGTGGGCTATAGTTCAGTTGATTTTCAGTAAAATTGAATTTTCTGCGAGATGTGTAGAAATATTCGAGCAATCCAAATGACCGTTGGCATGACGATTACAGGTCTCAGCGCCTTCTGATAGAAGGATCAACCATCATTATCGGAGCACAATTGCAGATTTTCGATTTTTCTGGCTCTGAATTTGTGGGCTATAGTTCAGTTGATTTTCAATAAAATTGAATTTTCTGCGAGATGTGTAGAAATATTCGAGCGATCCAAATGACCGTTGGCATGACGATTACAGGTCTCAACGCCTATTTATAGATGTATCAACCATCGAAATCGGAGCACAATTGCAGATTTTCGAATTTTCTAGCTCTGAATTTGTGGGCTATAGTTCAGTTGATTTTCAATAAAATTGAATTTTCTGCGAGATGTGTAGAAATATTCGAGCAATCCAAATGACCGTTGGCATGACGATTACAGGTCTCAACGCCTATTGATAGAGGTATCAACCATCGAAATCGGAGCACAATTGCAGATTTTCGATTTTTCTGGCTCTGAATTTGTGGGCTATAGTTCAGTTGATTTTCAATAAAATTGAATTTTCTACGAAATGTGTAGAAATATTCGAGCGATTTAAATGACCGTTGGCATGACGATTATAGGTCTCAACGCCTATTGAAAGAAGTATCAACCATCGAAATCGGAGCACAATTGCAGATTTTCGATTTTTCTGGCTCTAAATTTGTGGGCTATAGTTCAGTTGATTTTCAATAAAATTGAATTTTCTGCGAAATGTGTAGAAATATTCGAGCGATTTAAATGACCGTTGGCATGACGATTATAGGTCTCAACGCCTATTGAAAGAGGTATCAACCATCGAAATCGGAGCACAATTGCAGATTTTCGATTTTTCTGGCTCTGAATTTGTGGGCTATAGTTCAGTTGATTTTCAATAAAATTGAATTTTCTGCGAAATGTGTAGAAATATTCGAGCGATTTAAATGACCGCTGGCATGACGATTATAGGTCTCAACGCCTATTGATAGAGGTATCAACCATCGAAATCGGAGCACAATTGCAGATTTTCGATTTTTCTGGCTCTGAATTTGTGGGCTATAGTTCAGTTGATTTTCAATAAAATTAAATTTTCTGCGAAATGTGTAGAAATATTCGAGCGATTTAAATGACCGCTGGCATGACGATTATAGGTCTCAACGCCTATTGAAAGAGGTATCAACCATCGAAATCGGAGCACAATTGCAGATTTTCGATTTTTCTGGCACTGAATTTGTGGGCTATAGTTCAGTTGATTTTCAATAAAATTGAATCGATCCAAATGACCGTTGACATGACGATTACAGGTCTCAACGCCTATTGATAGAGGTATCAACCATCGAAATCGAAGCACAATTGCAGATTTTCGATTTTTCTGGCTCTGAATTTGTGGGCTATAGTTCAGTTGATTTTCAATAAAATTGAATTTTCTGCGAAATGTGTAGAAATATTCGAGCGATTTAAATGACCGCTGGCATGACGATTATAGGTCTCAACGCCTATTGAAAGAGGTATCAACCATCGAAATCGGAGCACAATTGCAGATTTTCGATTTTTCTGGCACTGAATTTGTGGGCTATAGTTCAGTTGATTTTCAATAAAATTGAATCGATCCAAATGACCGTTGACATGACGATTACAGGTCTCAACGCCTATTGATAGAGGTATCAACCATCGAAATCGAAGCACAATTGCAGATTTTCGATTTTTCTGGCTCTGAATTTGTGGGCTATAGTTCAGTTGATTTTCAATAAAATTGAATTTTCTGCGAAATGTGTAGAAATATTCGAGCGATTTAAATGACCGCTGGCATGACGATTATAGGTCTCAACGCCTATTGATAGAGGTATCAACCATCGAAATCGGAGCACAATTGCAGATTTTCGATTTTTCTGGCTCTGAATTTGTGGGCTATAGTTCAGTTGATTTTCAATAAAATTGAATTTTCTGCGAAATGTGTAGAAATATTCGAGCGATTTAAATGACCGTTGGCATGACGATTATAGGTCTCAACGCCTATTGAAAGAGGTATCAACCATCGAAATCGGAGCACAATTGCAGATTTTCGATTTTTCTGGCTCTGAATTTGTGGGCTATAGTTCAGTTGATTTGCAATAAAATTGAATCGATCCAAATGACCGTTGACATGACGATTACAGGTCTCAACGCCTATTGATAGAGGTATCAACCATCGAAATCGAAGCACATTGCAGATTTTCGATTTTTCTGGCTCTGAATTTGTGGGCTATAGTTCAGTTGATTTTCAATAAAATTGAATTTTCTGCGAAATGTGTAGAAATATTCGAGCGATTTAAATGACCGCTGGCATGACGATTATAGGTCTCAACGCCTATTGATAGAGGTATCAACCATCGAAATCGGAGCACAATTGCAGATTTTCGATTTTTCTGGCACTGAATTTGTGGGCTATAGTTCAGTTGATTTTCAATAAAATTGAATCGATCCAAATGACCGTTGACATGACGATTACAGGTCTCAACGCCTATTGATAGAGGTATCAACCATCGAAATCGAAGCACAATTGCAGATTTTCGATTTTTCTGGCTCTGAATTTGTGGGCTATAGTTCAGTTGATTTTCAATAAAATTAAATTTTCTGCGAAATGTGTAGAAATATTCGAGCGATCCAAATGACCATTGGCATGACGATTACAGGTCTCAGCGCCTATGGATAGAGGTATCAACCATCGAAATCGGAGCACAATTGCAGATTTTTCTGGCTCTGAATTTGTGGGCTATAGTTCAGTTGATTTTCAATAAAATTGAATTTTCTGCGAAATGTGTAGAAATATTCGAGCGATCCAAATGACCGTTGGAATGACGATTACAGGTCTCAGCGCCTATGGATAGAGGTATCAACCATCGAAATGGGAGCACAATTGCAGATTTTTCTGGCTCTGAATTTGTGGGCTATAGTTCAGTTGATTTTCAATAAAATTGAATTTCCTGCGAGGTGTGTAGAAATATTCGAGCAATCCAAATGACCGTTGGCATGACGATTATAGGTCTCAACGCCTATTGATATAAGGATCAACCATCATTATCGGAGCACAATTGCGGATTTTTGATTTTTCTGGCTCTGAATTTGTGGGCTATAGTTCAGTTGATTTTCAATAAAATTGAATTTTCTGCGAAATGTGTAGAAATATTCGAGCGATTTAATTGACAGTTGACATGACGATTATAGGTCTCAACGCCTATTGATATAAGGATCAACCATCGAAATCGGAGCACAATTGCAGATTTTCGATTTTTCTGGCTCTGAATTTGTGGGCTATAGTTCAGTTGATTTTCAATAAAATTGAATTTTCTGCGAGGTGTGTAGAAATATTTGAACAATCCAAATGACCGTTGGCATGACGATTAAAGGTCTCAACGTCTATTGATAGAAGGATCAACCATCATTATCGGAGCACAATTGCAGATTTTTGATTTTTCTGGCTCTGAATTTGTGGGCTATAGTTCAGTTGATTTTCAATAAAATTGAATTTTCTGCGAAATGTGTAGAAATATTCGAGCGATTTAAATGACCGTTGACATGACTATTAAAGGTCTCAACGCCTATTGATAGAGGTATCAACCATCGAAATCGGAGCACAATTGCCGATTTTTGATTTATCGGGCTTTGAATTTGTGGGCTATAGTTCAGTTGATTTTCAATAAAATTGAATTTTCTGCGAAATGTGTAGAAATATTCGAGCGATTTAAATGACCGTTGGCATGACGATTATAGGTCTCAACGCCTATTGATAGAGGTATCAACCATCGAAATCGGAGCACAATTGCCGATTTTTGATTTTTCTGGCTCTGAATTTGTGGGCTATAGTTCAGTTGATTTTCAATAAAATTGAATTTTCTGCGAGATGTGTAGAAATATTCGAGCAATCCAAATGACCGTTGGCATGACGATTACAGGTCTCAACGCCTATTGATAGAAGGATCAACCATCATTATCGGAGCACAATTGCGGATTTTCGATTTTTCTGGCTCTGAATTTGTGGGCTATAGTTCAGTTGATTTTCAATAAAATTGAATTTTCTGCGAGATGTGTAGAAATATTCGAGCAATCCAAATGACCGTTGGCACGAAGAATGTAGGTCTCAACACCTATTGAAAAAGGTATCAACCATCGAAATCGGAGCACAATTGCAGATTTTCGATTTTTCTGGCTCTGAATTTGTGGGCTATAGTTTAGTTGATTTTCAATAAAATTGAATTTTCTGCGAGATGTGTAGAAATATTCGAGCGATTTAAATGACCGTTGGCATGACGATTATAGGTCTCAACGCCTATTGATAGAGGTATCAACCATCGAAATCGGAGCACAATTGCCGATTTTTGATTTTTCTGGCTCTGAATTTGTGGGCTATAGTTCAGTTGATTTTCAATAAAATTGAATTTTCTGCGAGATGTGTAGAAATATTCGAGCGATTTAATTGACCGTTGGCATGACGATTATAGGTCTCAACGCCTATTGAAAGAGGTATCAACCATCGAAATCGGAGCACAATTGCAGATTTTCGATTTTTCTGGCTCTGAATTTGTGGGCTATAGTTCAGTTGATTTTCAATAAAATTGAATTTTCTGCGAAATGTGTAGAAATATTCGAGCAATCCAAATGACCGTTGGCATGACGATTATAGGTCTCAACGCCTATTGAAAGAGGTATCAATTATCAAAATCGGAGCACAATTGCAGATTTTCTATTTTTCTGGCTCTGAATTTGTGGGCTATAGTTCAGTTGATTTTCAATAAAATTGAATTTTCTGTGACATGTGTAGAAATATTCGAGCGATTTAAATGACCGTTGGCATGACGATTATAGGTCTCAACGCCTATTGATAGAGGTATCAACCATCGAAATCGGAGCACAATTGCCGATTTTTGATTTTTCTGGCTCTGAATTTGTGGGCTATAGTTCAGTTGATTTTCAATAAAATTGAATTTTCTGCGAGATGTGTAGAAATATTCGAGCGATTTAAATGACCGTTGACATGACGATTATAGGTCTCAACGCCTATTGATAGAAGGATCAACCATCTTTATCGGAGCACAATTGCGGATTTTCGATTTTTCTGGCTCTGAATTTGTGGGCTATAGTTCAGTTGATTTTCAATAAAATTGAATTTTCTGCGAAATGTGTAGAAATATTCGAGCAATCCAAATGACCGTTGGCATGACGATTATAGGTCTCAACGCCTATTGAAAGAGGTATCAACCATCGAAATCGGAGCACAATTGCAGATTTTCGATTTTTCTGGCTCTGAATTTGTGGGCTATAGTTCAGTTGATTTTCAATAAAATTGAATTTTCTGCGAAATGTGTAGAAATATTCGAGCAATCCAAATGACCGTTGGCATGACGATTACAGGTCTCAACGCCTATTGATAGAAGGATCAACCATCATTATCGGAGCACAATTGCGGATTTTCGATTTTTCTGGCTCTGAATTTGTGGGCTATAGTTCAGTTGATTTTCAATAAAATTGAATTTTCTGCGAGATGTGTAGAAATATTCGAGCAATCCAAATGACCGTTGGCACGAAGAATGTAGGTCTCAACACCTATTGAAAAAGGTATCAACCATCGAAATCGGAGCACAATTGCAGATTTTCGATTTTTCTGGCTCTGAATTTGTGGGCTATAGTTCAGTTGATTTTCAATAAAATTGAATTTTCTGCGAGATGTGTAGAAATATTCGAGCAATCCAAATGACCGTTGGCATGACGATTACAGGTCTCAACGCCTATTGATAGAAGGATCAACCATCAATATTGGAGCACAATTGCGGATTTTCGATTTTTCTGGCTCTGAATTTGTGGGCTATAGTTCAGTTGATTTTCAATAAAATTGAATTTTCTGCGAGATGTGTAGAAATATTCGAGCAATCCAAATGACCGTTGGCACGAAGAATGTAGGTCTCAACACCTATTGAAAAAGGTATCAACCATCGAAATCGGAGCACAATTGCAGATTTTCGATTTTTCTGGCTCTGAATTTGTGGGCTATAGTTCAGTTGATTTTCAATAAAATTGAATTTTCTGCGAGATGTGTAGAAATATTCGAGCGATTTAAATGACCGTTGGCATGACGATTATAGGTCTCAACGCCTATTGATAGAGGTATCAACCATCGAAATCGGAGCACAATTGCCGATTTTTGATTTTTCTGGCTCTGAATTTGTGGGCTATAGTTCAGTTGATTTTCAATAAAATTGAATTTTCTGCGAGATGTGTAGAAATATTCGAGCGATTTAATTGACCGTTGGCATGACGATTACAGGTCTCAACGCCTATTGATAGAAAGATCAACCATCATTATCGGAGCACAATTGCGGATTTTCGATTTTTCTGGCTCTGAATTTGTGGGCTATAGTTCAGTTGATTTTCAATAAAATTGAATTTTCTGCGAAATGTGTAGAAATATTCGAGCAATCCAAATGACCGTTGGCATGACGATTATAGGTCTCAACGCCTATTGAAAGAGGTATCAACCATCGAAATCGGAGCACAATTGCAGATTTTCGATTTTTCTGGCTCTGAATTTGTGGGCTATAGTTCAGTTGATTTTCAATAAAATTGAATTTTTTGCGAAATGTGTAGAAATATTCGAGCAATCCAAATGACCGTTGGCATGACGATTATAGGTCTCAACGCCTATTGAAAGATGTATCAACCATCGAAATCGGAGCACAATTGCAGATTTTCGATTTTTCTGGCTCTGAATTTGTGGGCTATAGTTCAGTTGATTTTCAATAAAATTGAATTTTCTGCGAAATGTGTAGAAATATTCGAGCAATCCAAATGACCGTTGGCATGACGATTAAAGGTCTCAACGCCTATTGATAGAGGTATCAACCATCGAAATCGGAGCTCAATTGCCGATTTTTGATTTTTCTGGCTCTGAATTTGTGGGCTATAGTTCAGTTGATTTTCAATAAAATTGAATTTTCTGCGAGATGTGTAGAAATATTCGAGCGATTTAAATGACCGTTGGCATGACGATTACAGGTCTCAACGCCTATTGATAGAGGTATCAACCATCGAAATCGGAGCACAATTGCAGATTTTCTATTTTTCTGGCTCTGAATTTGTGGGCTATAGTTCAGTTGATTTTCAATAAAATTGAATTTTCTGCGAGATGTGTAGAAATATTCGAGCGATTTAAATGACCGTTGGCATGACGATTATAGGTCTCAACGCCTATTGATAGAGGTATCAACCATCGAAATCCGAGCTCAATTTCAAATTTTTGATTTTTCTGGGTCTGAATTTGTGGGCTATAGTTCAGTTGATTTTCAATAAAATTGAATTTTCTGCGAGATGTGTAGAAATATTCGAGCGATTTAAATGACCGTTGGCATGACGATTTTAGGTCTCAAGGCCTATTGATAGAGGTATCAACCATCGAAATCGTAGCACAATTGCGGATTTTCGATGTTTCTGGCTCTGAATTTGTGGGCTATAGTTCAATTGTTTTTCAATAAAATTGAATTTTCTGCGAAATGTGTAGAAATATTCGAGCGATCCAAATGACCGTTTGCACGAAGAATGTAGGTCTCAACGCCTATTGAAAGAGGTATCAACCATCGAAATCGGAGCACAATTGCGGATTTTCGATTTTTCTGGCTCTGAATTTGTGGGCTATAGTTCAGTTGATTTTCAATAAAATTGAATTTTCTGCGAAATGTGTAGAAATATTCGAGCGATCCAAATGACCGTTAGCATGACGATTACAGGTCTCAGCGCCTATGGATAGAGGTATCAACCATCGAAATCGGAGCACAATTGCAGATTTTTCTGGCTCTGAATTTGTGGGCTATAGTTTTGATTTTCAATAAAATTGAATTTTCTGCGAGGTGTGTAGAAATATTTGAGCAATCCAAATGACTGTTGGCATGACGATTACAGGTCTCAACGCCTATTGATAGAAGGATCAACCATCGAAATCGGAGCACAATTGCGGATTTTTGATTTTTCTGGCTCTGAATTTGTGGGCTATAGTTCAGTTGATTTTCAATAAAATTGAATTTTCTGCGAGGTGTGTAGAAATATTTGAGCAATCCAAATGACCGTTGGCATGACGATTATAGGTCTCAACGCCTATTGATAGAGGTATCAACCATCATTATCGGAGCACAATTGCCGATTTATGATTTTTCTGGCTCTGAATTTGTGGGCTATAGTTCAGTTGATTTTCAATAAAATTGAATTTTCTGCGAAATGTGTAGAAATATTCGAGCGATTTAATTGACCGTTGGCATGACGATTATAGGTCTCAACGCCTATTGATATAGGTATCAACCATCGAAATCGGAGCACAATTGCAGATTTTCGATTTTTCTGGCTCTGAATTTGTGGGCTATAGTTCAGTTGATTTTCAATAAAATTGAATTTTCTGCGAGGTGTGTAGAAATATTTGAACAATCCAAATGACCGTTGGCATGACGATTAAAGGTCTCAACGCCTATTGATAGAAGGATCAACCATCATTATCGGAGCACAATTGCAGATTTTTGATTTTGCTGGCTCTGAATTTGTGGGCTATAGTTCAGTTGATTTTCAATAAAATTGAATTTTCTGCGAGATGTGTAGAAATATTCGAGCGATTTAAATGACCGTTGGCATGACGATTATAGGTCTCAACACCTATTGATAGAGGTATCAACCATCGAAATCCGAGCTCAATTTCAAATTTTTGATTTTTCTGGCTCTTAATTTGTGGGCTATAGTTCAGTTGATTTTCAATAAAATTGAATTTTCTGCGAGATGTGTAGAAATATTCAAGCAATCCAAATGACCGTTGGCACGAAGAATGTAGGTCTCAACGCCTATTGAAAGAGGTATCAACCATCGAAATCGGAGCACAATTGCAGATTTTCGATTTTTCTGGCTCTGAATTTGTGGGCTATAGTTCAGTTGATTTTCAATAAAATTGAATTTTCTGCGAAATGTGTAGAAATATTCGAGCGATCCAAATGACCGTAGGTACGAAGAATGTAGGTCTCAACACTTATTGATGGAGGTATCAACCATCGAAATCGGAGCACAATTGCAGATTTTTGATTTTTCTGGCTCTGAATTTGTGGGCTATAGTTCAGTTGATTTTCAATAAAATTGAATTTTCTGCGAAATGTGTAGAAATATACGAGCGATTTAAATGACCGTTGGCATGACGATTATAGGTCTCAACGCCTATTGATAGAGGTATCAACCATCGAAATCCGAGCTCAATTTCAAATTTTTGATTTTTCTGGCTCTGAATTTGTGGGCTATAGTTCAGTTGATTTTCAATAAAATTGAATTTTCTGCGAGATGTGTAGAAATATTCGAGCGATTTAAATGACCGTTGGCATGACGATTTTAGGTCTCAAGGCCTATTGATAGAGGTATCAACCATCGAAATCGGAGCACAATTGCGGATTTTCGATTTTTCTGGCTCTGAATTTGTGGGCTATAGTTCAATTGATTTTCAATAAAATTGAATTTTCTGCGAGATGTGTAGAAATATTCAAGCAATCCAAATGACCGTTGGCACGAAGAATGTAGGTCTCAACGCCTATTGAAATAGGTATCAACCATCGAAATCGGAGCACAATTGCAGATTTTCGATTTTTCTGGCTCTGAATTTGTGGGCTATAGTTCAGTTGATTTTCAATAAAATTGAATTTTCTGCGAAATGTGTAGAAATATTCGAGCGATCCAAATGACCGTTAGCATGACGATTACAGGTCTCAGCGCCTATGGATAGAGGTATCAACCATCGAAATCGGAGCACAATTGCAGATTTTTATTTTTCTGGCTCTGAATTTGTGGGCTATAGTTCAGTTGATTTTCAATAAAATTGAATTTTCTGCGAGGTGTGTAGAAATATTTGAGCAATCCAAATGACTGTTGGCATGACGATTACAGGTCTCAACGCCTATTGATAGAACGATCAACCATCGAAATCGGAGCACAATTGCAGATTTTCGATTTTTCTGGCTCTGAATTTGTGGGCTATAGTTCAGTTGATTTTCAATAAAATTGAATTTTCTGCGAGATGTGTAGAAATATTCGAGCGATTTAAATGACCGTTGGCATGACGATTATAGGTCTCAACGCCTATTGATAGAGGTATCAACCATCGAAATCGGAGCACAATTGCCGATTTTTGATTTTTCTGGCTCTGAATTTGTGGGCTATAGTTCAGTTGATTTTCAATAAAATTGAATTTTCTGCGAAATGTGTAGAAATATTCGAGCGATTTAATTGACCGTTGGCATGACGATTATAGGTCTCAACGCCTATTGATAGAGGTATCAACCATCGAAATCGGAGCACAATTGCAGATTTTCGATTTTTCTGGCTCTGAATTTGTGGGCTATAGTTCAGTTGATTTTCAATAAAATTGAATTTTCTGCGAAATGTGTAGAAATATTCGAGCGATTTAAATGACCGTTGGCATGACGATGATAGGTCTCAACGCCTATTGATAGAGGTATCAACCATCGAAATCGGAGCACAATTGCCGATTTTTGATTTTTCTGGCTCTGAATTTGTGGGCTATAGTTCAGTTGATTTTCAATAAAATTGAATTTTCTGCGAAATGTGTAGAAATATTCGAGCGATTTAAATGACCGTTGACATGACGATTATAGGTCTCAACGCCTATTGATAGAGGTATCAACCATCGAAATCGGAGCACAATTGCCGATTTTTGATTTTTCTGGCTCTGAATTTGTGGGCTATAGTTCAGTTGATTTTCAATAAAATTGAATTTTCTGCGAAATGTGTAGAAATATTCGAGCGATTTAATTGACCGTTGGCATGACGATTATAGGTCTCAACGCCTATTGATAGAGGTATCAACCATCGAAATCGGAGCACAATTGCAGATTTTCGATTTTTCTGGCTCTGAATTTGTGGGCTATAGTTCAGTTGATTTTCAATAAAATTGAATTTTCTGCGAAATGTGTAGAAATATTCGAGCGATTTAATTGACCGTTGGCATGACGATTATAGGTCTCAACGCCTATTGATAGAGGTATCAACCATCGAAATCGGAGCACAATTGCAGATTTTCGATTTTTCTGGCTCTGAATTTGTGGGCTATAGTTCAGTTGATTTTCAATAAAATTGAATTTTCTGCGAAATGTGTAGAAATATTCGAGCGATTTAATTGACCGTTGGCATGACGATTATAGGTCTCAACGCCTATTGATAGAGGTATCAACCATCATTATCGGAGCACAATTGCGGATTTATGATTTTTCTGGCTCTGAATTTGTGGGCTATAGTTCAGTTGATTTTCAATAAAATTGAATTTTCTGCGAGGTGTGTAGAAATATTTGAGCAATCCAAATGACTGTTGGCATGACGATTATAAGTCTCAACGCCTATTGATATAAGGATCAACCATCATTATCGGAGCACAATTGCGGATTTTTGATTTTTCTGGCTCTGAATTTGTGGGCTATAGTTCAGTTGATTTTCAATAAAATTGAATTTTCTGCGAGATGTGTAGAAATATTCGAGCGATTTAATTGACCGTTGGCATGACGATTACAGGTCTCAACGCCTATTGATAGAAGGATCAACCATCATTATCGGAGCACAATTGCGGATTTTTGATTTTTCTGGCTCTGAATTTGTGGGCTATAGTTCAGTTGATTTTCAATAAAATTGAATTTTCTGCGAAATGTGTAGAAATATTCGAGCAATCAAAATGACCGTTGGCATGACGATTATAGGTCTCAACGCCTATTGAAAGAGGTATCAACCATCGAAATCGGAGCACAATTGCAGATTTTCGATTTTTCTGGCTCTGAATTTGTGGGCTATAGTTCAGTTGATTTTCAATAAAATTGAATTTTCTGCGAAATGTGTAGAAATATTCGAGCAATCCAAATGACCGTTGACATGACGATTATAGGTCTCAACGCCTATTGATAGAGGTATCAACCATCGAAATCGGAGCACAATTGCAGATTTTCGATTTTTCTGGCTCTGAATTTGTGGGCTATAGTTCAGTTGATTTTCAATAAAATTGAATTTTCTGCGAGATGTGTAGAAATATTCGAGCGATTTAAATGACCGTTGGCATGACGATTATAGGTCTCAACGCCTATTGATAGAGGTATCAACCATCGAATTCGGAGCACAATTGCCGATTTTTGATTTTTCTGGCTCTGAATTTGTGGGCTATAGTTCAGTTGATTTTCAATAAAATTGAATTTTCTGCGAGGTGTGTAGAAATATTTGAACAATCCAAATGACCGTTGGCATGACGATTAAAGGTCTCAACGCCTATTGATAGAAGGATCAACCATCGAAATCGGAGCACAATTGCAGATTTTCGATTTTTCTGGCTCTGAATTTGTGGGCTATAGTTCAGTTGATTTTCAATAAAATTGAATTTTCTGCGAGGTGTGTAGAAATATTTGAGCAATCCAAATGACCATTGGCATGACGATTATAGGTCTCAACGCCTATTGATATAAGGATCAACCATCATTATCGGAGCACAATTGCGGATTTTTGATTTTTCTGGCTCTGAATTTGTGGGCTATAGTTCAGTTGATTTTCAATAAAATTGAATTTTCTGCGAAATGTGTAGAAATATTCGAGCAATCCAAATGACCGTTGGCATGACGATTATAGGTCTCAACGCCTATTGAAAGAGGTATCAACCATCGAAATCGGAGCACAATTGCAGATTTTCGATTTTTCTGGCTCTGAATTTGTGGGCTATAGTTCAGTTGATTTTCAATAAAATTGAATTTTCTGCGAAATGTGTAGAAATATTCGAGCAATCCAAATGACCGTTGACATGACGATTATAGGTCTCAACGCCTATTGAAAGAGGTATCAACCATCGAAATCGGAGCACAATTGCAGATTTTCGATTTTTCTGGCTCTGAATTTGTGGGCTATAGTTCAGTTGATTTTCAATAAAATTGAATTTTCTGCGAGATGTGTAGAAATATTCGAGCGATTTAAATGACCGTTGGCATGACCATTACAGGTCTCAACGCCTATTGATAGAGGTATCAACCATCGAATTCGGAGCACAATTGCCGATTTTTGATTTTTCTGGCTCTGAATTTGTGGGCTATAGTTCAGTTGATTTTCAATAAAATTGAATTTTCTGCGAGATGTGTGGAAATATTCGAGCAATCCAAATGACCGTTGGCATGACCATTACAGGTCTCAACGCCTATTGATAGAAGGATCAACCATCGAAATCGGAGCACAATTGCAGATTTTCGATTTTTCTGGCTCTGAATTTGTGGGCTATAGTTCAGTTGATTTTCAATAAAATTGAATTTTCTGCGAAATGTGTAGAAATATACGAGCGATCCAAATGACCGTTAGCATGACGATTAAAGGTCTCAGCGCCTATGGATAGAGGTATCAACCATCGAAATCGGAGCACAATTGCAGATTTATGATTTTTCTGGCTCTGAATTTGTGGGCTATAGTTCAGTTGATTTTCAATAAAATTGAATTTTCTGCGAAATGTGTAGAAATATTCGAGCGATCCAAATGACCGTTGGCACGAAGAATGTAGGTCTCAACGCCTATTGAAGGAAGTATCAACCATCGAAATCGGAGCACAATTTCAAATTTTTGATTTTTCTGGCTCTGAATTTGTTGGCTATAGTTCAGTTGATTTTCAATAAAATTGAATTTTCTGCGAAATGTGTAGAAATGTGCTAACGATTCCAATGACCGTTGGCATGACGATTATAGGTCTCAACGCCTATTGATAGAGGTATGAACCATCGAAATCGGAGCACAATTGCAGATGTTCGATTGTTCTGGCTCTGAATTTGTGGGCTATAGTTTAGGTGATTTTCAATAAAATTAAATTTTCTGCGAAATGTGTAGAAATATTCGAGCGATCCAAATGACCGTTGGCATGACGATTACAGGTCTCAACGCCTATTGATAGAGGTATCAACCATCGAAATCGGAGCACAATTGCGGATTTTTGATTTTTCCGGCTCTTAATTTGTGGGCTATAGTTCAGGTGATTTTCAATAAAATTGAATTTTCTGCGAAATGTGTAGAAATATTCGAGCGATCCAAATGACCGTTGGCATGACGATTACAGGTCTCAACGCCTATTGATAGAGGTATCAACCATCGAAATCGGAGCACAATTGCCGATTTTTGATTTTTCTGGCTCTGAATTTGTGGGCTATAGTTCAGTTGATTTTCAATAAAATTGAATTTTCTGCGAAATGTGTAGAAATATTCGAGCGATCCAAATGACCGTTGACATGACGATTACAGGTTTTAACGCCTATTGATAGAGGTATCAACCATCGAAATCGGAGCACAATTGCGGATTTTTGATTTTTCCGGCTCTGAATTTGTGGGCTATAGTTCAGGTGATTTTCAATAAAATTGAATTTTCTGCGAAATGTGTAGAAATATTCGGGCGATCAAAATGACCATTGGCATGACGATTACAGGTCTCAACGCCTATTGATAGAGGTATCAACCATCGAAATCGGAGCACAATTGCAGATTTTTGATTTTTCTGGCTCTGAAATTGTGGGCTATAGTTCAGTTGATTTTCAATAAAATTGAATTTTTTGCGAGATGTGTAGAAATATTCGAGCAATCCAAATGACCGTTGGCATGACGATTATAGGTCTCAACGCCTATTGATAGAGGTGTCAACCATCGAAATCAGAGTACAATTGCGGATTTTTGATTTTTCTGGCTCTGAATTTGTGGGCTATAGTTCAGTTGATTTTCAATAAAATTGAATTTTCTGCGAAATGTGTAGAAATATTCGAGCGATTTAAATGACCGTTGGCATGACGATTATAGGTCTCAACGCCTATTGAAAGAGGTATCAACCATCGAAATCGGAGCACAATTGCAGATTTTCGATTTTTCTGGCTCTGAATTTGTGGGCTATAGTTCAGTTGATTTTCAATAAAATTGAATTTTCTGCGAGATGTGTAGAAATATTCGAGCAATCCAAATGACCGTTGGCACGAAGAATGTAGGTCTCAACGCCTATTGAAAGAGGTATCAACCATACAAATCGGAGCACAATTGCAGAATTTTGATTTTTCTGGCTCTGAATTTGTGGGCTATAGTTCAGTTGATTTTCAATAAAATTGAATTTTCTGCGAAATGTGTAGAAATATTCGAGCGATTTAAATGACCGTTGGCATGACGATTATAGGTCTCAACGCCTATTGAAAGAGGTATCAACCATCGAAATCGGAGCACAATTGCAGATTTTCGATTTTTCTGGCTCTGAATTTGTGGGCTATAGTTCAGTTGATTTTCAATAAAATTGAATTTTCTGCGAAATGTGTAGAAATATTCGAGCGATCCAAATGACCGTTGGCACGAAGAATGTAGGTGTCAACGCCTATTGAAGGAAGTATCAACCATCGAAATCGGAGCACAATTTCAAATTTTCGATTTTTCTGGCTCTGAATTTGTTGGCTATAGTTCAGTTGATTTTCAATAAAATTGAATTTTCTGCGAAATGTGTAGAAATGTGCGAGCGATTCAAATGACCGTTGGCATGACGATTATAGGTCTCAACGCCTATTGATAGAGGTATCAACCATCGAAATCGGAGCACAATTGCAGATGTTCGATTGTTCTGGCTCTGAATTTGTGGGCTATAGTTTAGGTGATTTTCAATAAAATTGAATTTTCTGCGAAATGTGTAGAAATATTCGAGCGATTTAAATGACCGTTGGCATGACGATTATAGGTCTCAACGCCTATTGAAAGAGGTATCAACCATCGAAATCGGAGCACAATTGCAGATTTTCGATTTTTCTGGCTCTGAATTTGTGGGCTATAGTTCAGTTGATTTTCAATAAAATTGAATTTTCTGCGAAATGTGTAGAAATATTCGAGCGATCCAAATGACCGTTGGCATGACGATTATAGGTCTCAACGCCTATTGATAGAGGTATCAACCATCGAAATCGGAGCACAATTGCAGATTTATGATTTTTCTGGCTCTGAATTTGTGGGCTATAGTTCAGTTGATTTTCAATAAAATTGAATTTTCTGCGAGATGTGTAGAAATATTCGAGCAATCCAAATGACCGTTGGCACGAAGAATGTAGGTCTCAACGCCTATTGATAGAGGTATCAACCATCGAAATCGGAGCACAATTGCAGATTTTTGATTTTTCTGGCTCTGAATTTGTGGGCTATAGTTCAGTTGATTTTCAATAAAATTAAATTTTCTGCGAAATGTGTAGAAATATTCGAGCGATCCAAATGACCGTTTGCATGACGATTTTAGGTCTCAAGGCCTATTGATAGAGGTATCAACCATCGAAATCGGAGCACAATTGCAGATTTTCGATTTTTCTGGCTCTGAATTTGTGGGCTATAGTTCAGTTGATTTTCAATAAAATTGAATTTTCTGCGAAATGTGTAGAAATGTGCGAGCGATTTAAATGACCGTTGGCATGACGATTATAGGTCTCAACGCCTATTGATAGAGATATCAACCATCGAAATCGGAGCACAATTGCAGATTTTCGATTTTTCTGGCTCTGAATTTGTGGGCTATAGTTCAGTTGATTTTCAATAAAATTGAATTTTCTGCGAAATGTGTAGAAATATACGAGCGATCCAAATGACCGTTAGCATGACGATTACAGGTCTCAGCGCCTATGGATAGAGGTATCTACCATCGAAATCGGAGCACAATTGCAGATTTTCGATTTTTCTGGCTCTGAATTTGTGGGCTATAGTTCAGGTGATTTTCAATAAAATTGAATTTTCTGCGAAATGTGTAGAAATATTCGAGCGATCCAAATGACCGTTGGCATGACGATTATAGGTCTCAACGCCTATTGATAGAGGTATCAACCATCGAAATCGGAGCACAATTGCAGATTTTTGATTTTTCTGGCTCTGAAATTGTGGGCTATAGTTCAGTTGATTTTCAATAAAATTGAATTTTCTGCGAAATGTGTAGAAATGTGCGAGCGATTTAAATGACCGTTGGCATGACGATTATAGGTCTCAACGCCTATTGATAGAGGTATCAACCATCGAAATCGGAGCACAATTGCAGATTTTTGATTTTTCTGGCTCTGAAATTGTGGGCTATAGTTCAGTTGATTTTCAATAAAATTGAATTTTCTGCGAAATGTGTAGAAATATACGAGCGATCCAAATGACCGTTAGCATGACGATTACAGGTCTCAGCGCCTATGGATAGAGGTATCAACCATCGAAATCGGAGCACAATTGCAGATTTTCGATTTTTCTGGCTCTGAATTTGTGGGCTATAGTTCAGTTGATTTTCAATAAAATTGAATTTTCTGCGAAATGTGTAGAAATATTCGAGCGATCCAAATGACCGTTGGCATGACGATTATAGGTCTCAACGCCTATTGATAGAGGTATCAACCATCGAAATCGGAGCACAATTGCAGATTTTTGATTTTTCTGGCTCTGAAATTGTGGGCTATAGTTCAGTTGATTTTCAATAAAATTGAATTTTCTGCGAAATGTGTAGAAATGTGCGAGCGATTTAAATGACCGTTGGCATGACGATTATAGGTCTCAACGCCTATTGATAGAGGTATCAACCATCGAAATCGGAGCACAATTGCAGATTTTTGATTTTTCTGGCTCTGAAATTGTGGGCTATAGTTCAGTTGATTTTCAATAAAATTGAATTTTCTGCGAAATGTGTAGAAATATACGAGCGATCCAAATGACCGTTAGCATGACGATTACAGGTCTCAGCGCCTATGGATAGAGGTATCAACCATCGAAATCGGAGCACAATTGCAGATTTTCGATTTTTCTGGCTCTGAATTTGTTGGCTATAGTTCAGTTGATTTTCAATAAAATTGAATTTTCTGCGAAATGTGTAGAAATGTGCGAGCGATTCAAATGACCGTTGGCATGACGATTATAGGTCTCAACGCCTATTGATAGAGGTATCAACCATCGAAATCGGAGCACAATTGCAGATGTTCGATTGCTCTGGCTCTGAATTTGTGGGCTATAGTTTAGGTGATTTTCAATAAAATTAAATTTTCTGCGAAATGTGACGAAATATTCGGGCGATCAAAATGACCATTGGCATGACGATTACAGGTCTCAACGCCTATTGATAGAGGTATCAACCATCGAAATCAGAGTACAATTGCGGATTTTTGATTTTTCTGGCTCTGAAATTGTGGGCTATAGTTCAGTTGATTTTCAATAAAATTGAATTTTCTGCGAGATGTGTAGAAATATTCGAGCAATCCAAATGACCGTTGGCATGACGATTATAGGTCTCAACGCCTATTGATAGAGGTATCAACCATCGAAATCAGAGTACAATTGCGGATTTTTGATTTTTCTGGCTCTGAAATTGTGGGCTATAGTTCAGTTGATTTTCAATAAAATTGAATTTTCTGCGAGATGTGTAGAAATATTCGAGCAATCCAAATGACCTTTGGCATGACGATTATAGGTCTCAACGCCTATTGAAAGAGGTATCAACCATCGAAATCGGAGCACAATTGCAGATTTTCGATTTTTCTGGCTCTGAAATTGTGGGCTATAGTTCAGTTGATTTTCAATAAAATTGAATTTTCTGCGAAATGTGTAGAAATATTCGAGCGATTTAAATGACCGTTGGCATGACGATTATAGGTCTCAACGCCTATTGAAAGAGGTATCAACCATCGAAATCGGAGCACAATTGCAGATTTTCGATTTTTCTGGCTCTGAATTTGTGGGCTATAGTTCAGTTGATTTTCAATAAAATTGAATTTTCTGCGAAATGTGTAGAAATATTCGAGCGATTTAAATGACCGTTGGCATGACGATTATAGGTCTCAACGCCTATTGATAGAGGTATCAACCATCGAAATCGGAGCACAATTGCAGATTTTTGATTTTTCTGGCTCTGAATTTGTGGGCTATAGTTCAGTTGATTTTCAATAAAATTGAATTTTCTGCGAAATGTGTAGAAATATTCGAGCGATTTAAATGACCGTTGGCATGACGATTATAGGTCTCAACGACTATTGAAAGAGGTATCAACCATCGAAATCGGAGCACAATTGCAGATTTTCGATTTTTCTGGCTCTGAATTTGTGGGCTATAGTTCAGTTGATTTTCAATAAAATTGAATTTTCTGCGAAATGTGTAGAAATATTCGAGCGATTTAAATGACCGTTGGCATGACGATTATAGGTCTCAACGCCTATTGATAGAGGTATCAACCATCGAAATCAGAGTACAATTGCGGATTTTTGATTTTTCTGGCTGTGAATTTGTGGGCTATAGTTCAGTTGATTTTCAATAAAATTAAATTTTCTGCGAAATGTGTAGAAATATTCGAGCGATTTAAATGACCGTTGGCATGACGATTATAGGTCTCAACGCCTATTGAAAGAGGTATCAACCATCGAAATCGGAGCACAATTGCAGATTTTCGATTTTTCTGGCTCTGAATTTGTGGGCTATAGTTCAGTTGATTTTCAATAAAATTGAATTTTCTGCGAAATGTGTAGAAATATTCGAGCGATTTAAATGACCGTTGGCATGACGATTATAGGTCTCAACGCCTATTGAAAGAGGTATCAACCATCGAAATCGGAGCACAATTGCAGATTTTCGATTTTTCTGGCTCTGAATTTGTGGGCTATAGTTCAGTTGATTTTCAATAAAATTGAATTTTCTGCGAGATGTGTAGAAATATTCGAGCGATCCAAATGACCGTTGGCATGACGATTACAGGTCTCAACGCCTATTGATATAGGTATCAACCATCGAAATCGGAGCACAATTGCAGATTTTCGATTTTTCTGGCTCTGAATTTGTGGGCTATAGTTCAGTTGATTTTCAATAAAATTGAATTTTCTGCGAGATGTGTAGAAATATTCGAGCGATCCAAATGACCGTTGGCATGACGATTACAGGTCTCAACGCCTATTGATAGAGGTATCAACCATCGAAATCGGAGCACAATTGCAGAATTTTGATTTTTCTGGCTCTGAAATTGTGGGCTATAGTTCAGTTGATTTTCAATAAAATTGAATTTTCTGCGAAATGTGTAGAAATATACGAGCGATCCAAATGACCGTTGGCATGACGATTACAGGTCTCAACGCCTATTGATAGAGGTATCAACCATCGAAATCGGAGCACAATTGCAGATTTTCGATTTTTCTGGCTCTGAATTTCTGGGCTATAGTTCAGTTGATTTTCAATAAAATTGAATTTTCTGCGAGATGTGTAGAAATATTCGAGCGATCCAAATGACCGTTGGCATGACGATTACAGGTCTCAACGCCTATTGATAGAGGTATCAACCATCGAAATCGGAGCACAATTGCAGAATTTTGATTTTTCTGGCTCTGAAATTGTGGGCTATAGTTCAGTTGATTTTCAATAAAATTGAATTTTCTGCGAAATGTGTAGAAATATTCGAACGATTTAAATGACCGTTTGCA
>OY744483.1:258081962-258268306 GCA_963556165.1 Tipula helvola | reverse complement strand
GGTATTTAGACCGCTCGCACATTTCTACACATTTTGTGGAAAATTTAATTTTATTGAAAATCAACTGAACCCACAATTTCAGAGCTTTAAAAATAGAAAACCTGCAATTGTGCTCCGATTTCGATTATTGATACCTCTATCAATAGGTGTTGAGACCTGTAATTATGATGCCAACGGGTATTTAGATCGCTCGAATATTTCTACACATTTTGTGGAAAATTTAATTTTATTGAAAATCAACTGAACTATAGTCCACAATTTCAGAGCTTTAAAAATCGAAAATCTGCAATTGTGCTCCGATTTCGATGATTGATACCTGTATCAATAGGTGTTGAGACCTGTAATTATGATGCCAACGGGTATTTAGATCGCTCCAATATTTCTACACATTTTGTGGAAAATTTAATTTTATTGAAAATCAACTGAACTATAGCCCACAATTTCAGAGCTTTAAAAATCGAAAATCTGCAATTGTGCTCCAATTTCGATTATTGATACCTCTATCAATAGGTGTTGAGACCTGTAATTATGATGCCAACGGGTATTTAGATCGCTCGAATATTTCTACACATTTTGTGGAAAATTTAATTTTATTGAAAATCAACTGAACTATGGCCCACAATTTCAGAGCTTTAAAAATCGAAAATCTGCAATTGTGCTCCGATTTCGATGATTGATACCTCTATCAATAGGTGTTGAGACCTGTAATTATGATGCCAACGGGTATTTAGATCGCTCAAATATTTCTACACATTTTGTGGAAAATTTAATTTTATTGAAAATCAACTGAACTATAGCCCACAATTTCAGAGCTTTAAAAATCGAAAATCTGCAATTGTGCTCCGATTTCGATGATTGATAACTCTATCAATAGGTGTTGAGACCTGTAATTATGATGCCAACGGGTATTTAGATCGCTCCAATATTTCTACACATTTTGTGGAAAATTTAATTTTATTGAAAATCAACTGAACTATAGCCCACAATTTCAGAGCTTTAAAAATCGAAAATCTGCAATTGTGCTCCGATTTCGATTATTGATACCTCTATCAATAGGTGTTGAGACCTGTAATTATGATGCCAACGGGTATTTAGATCGCTCGAATATTTCTACACATTTTGTGGAAAATTTAATTTTATTGAAAATCAACTGAACTATGGCCCACAATTTCAGAGCTTTAAAAATCGAAAATCTGCAATTGTGCTCCGATTTCGATTATTGATACCTCTATCAATAGGTGTTGAGACCTGTAATTATGATGCCAACGGGTATTTAGATCGCTCGAATATTTCTACACATTTTGTGGAAAATTTAATTTTATTGAAAATCAACTGAACTATAGCCCACAATTTCAGAGCTTTAAAAATCGAAAATCTGCAATTGTGCTCCGATTTCGATTATTGATACCTCTATCAATAGGTGTTGAGACCTGTAATTGTGATGCCAACGGGTATTTAGACCGCTCGCACATTTCTACACATTTTGTGGAAAATTTAATTTTATTGAAAATCAACTGAACCCACAATTTCAGAGCTTTAAAAATCGAAAATCTGCAATTGTGCTCCGATTTCGATGATTGATACCTCTATCAATAGGTGTTGAGACCTGTAATTATGATGCCAACGGGTATTTAGATCGCTCAAATATTTCTACACATTTTGTGGAAAATTTAATTTTATTGAAAATCAACTGAACTATAGCCCACAATTTCAGAGTTTTAAAAATCGAAAATCTGCAATTGTGCTCCGATTTCGATGATTGATAACTCTATCAATAGGTGTTGAGACCTGTAATTATGATGCCAACGGGTATTTAGATCGCTCGAATATTTCTACACATTTTGTGGAAAATTTAATTTTATTGAAAATCAACTGAACTATAGCCCACAATTTCAGAGCTTTAAAAATCGAAAATCTGCAATTGTGCTCCGATTTCGATTATTGATACCTCTATCAATAGGTGTTGAGACCTGTAATTATGATGCCAACGGGTATTTAGATCGCTCGAATATTTCTACACATTTTGTGGAAAATTTAATTTTATTGAAAATCAACTGAACTATGGCCCACAATTTCAGAGCTTTAAAAATCGAAAATCTGCAATTGTGCTCCGATTTCGATGATTGATACCTCTATCAATAGGTGTTGAGACCTGTAATTGTGATGCCAACGGGTATTTAGACCGCTCGCACATTTCTACACATTTTGTGGAAAATTTAATTTTATTGAAAATCAACTGAACCCACAATTTCAGAGCTTTAAAAATCGCCCACAATTTCAGAGCTTTAAAAATCGAAAATCTGCAATTGTGCTCCGATTTCGATGATTGATACCTCTATCAATAGGTGTTGAGACCTGTAATTGTGATGCCAACGGGTATTTAGACCGCTCGCACATTTCTACACATTTTGTGGAAAATTTAATTTTATTGAAAATCAACTGAACCCACAATTTCAGAGCTTTAAAAATCGCCCACAATTTCAGAGCTTTAAAAATCGAAAATCTGCAATTGTGCTCCGATTTCGATGATTGATACCTCTATCAATAGGTGTTGAGACCTGTAATTATGATGCCAACGGGTATTTAGATCGCTCGAATATTTCTACACATTTTGTGGAAAATTTAATTTTATTGAAAATCAACTGAACTATAGTCCACAATTTCAGAGCTTTAAAAATCGAAAATCTGCAATTGTGCTCCGATTTCGATGATTGATACCTCTATCAATAGCTGATGAGACCTGTAATTGTGATGCCAACGGGTATTTAGATCGCTCGAATATTTCTACACATTTTGTGGAAAATTTAATTTTATTGAAAATCAACTGAACTATAGCCCACAATTTCAGAGCTTTAAAAATCGAAAATCTGCAATTGTGCTCCGATTTCGATGATTGATACCTCTATCAATAGGTGTTGAGACCTGTAATTGTGATGCCAACGGGTATTTAGACCGCTCGCACATTTCTACACATTTTGTGGAAAATTTAATTTTATTGAAAATCAACTGAACCCACAATTTCAGAGCTTTAAAAATCGCCCACAATTTCAGAGCTTTAAAAATCGAAAATCTGCAATTGTGCTCCGATTTCGATGATTGATACCTCTATCAATAGGTGTTGAGACCTGTAATTATGATGCCAACGGGTATTTAGATCGCTCGAATATTTCTACACATTTTGTGGAAAATTTAATTTTATTGAAAATCAACTGAACTATAGTCCACAATTTCAGAGCTTTAAAAATCGAAAATCTGCAATTGTGCTCCGATTTCGATGATTGATACCTCTATCAATAGCTGATGAGACCTGTAATTGTGATGCCAACGGGTATTTAGATCGCTCGAATATTTCTACACATTTTGTGGAAAATTTAATTTTATTGAAAATCAACTGAACTATAGCCCACAATTTCAGAGCTTTAAAAATCGAAAATCTGCAATTGTGCTCCGATTTCGATGATTGATACCTCTATCAATAGGTGTTGAGACCTGTAATTGTGATGCCAACGGGTATTTAGACCGCTTGCACATTTCTACACATTTTGTGGAAAATTTAATTTTATTGAAAATCAACTGAACTATAGCCCACAATTTCAGAGCTTTAAAAATCGAAAATCTGCAATTGTGCTCCGATTTCGATTATTGATACCTCTATCAATAGGTGTTGAGACCTGTAATTATGATGCCAACGGGTATTTAGATCGCTCGAATATTTCTACACATTTTGTGGAAAATTTAATTTTATTGAAAATCAACTGAACTATAGTCCACAATTTCAGAGCTTTAAAAATCGAAAATCTGCAATTGTGCTCCGATTTCGATGATTGATACCTCTATCAATAGGTGTTGAGACCTGTAATTATGATGCCAACGGGTATTTAGATTGCTCCAATATTTCTACACATTTTGTGGAAAATTTAATTTTATTGAAAATCAACTGAACTATAGTCCACAATTTCAGAGCTTTAAAAATCGAAAATCTGCAATTGTGCTCCGATTTCGATGATTGATACCTCTATCAATAGCTGATGAGACCTGTAATTGTGATGCCAACGGGTATTTAGATCGCTCGAATATTTCTACACATTTTGTGGAAAATTTAATTTTATTGAAAATCAACTGAACTATAGTCCACAATTTCAGAGCTTTAAAAATCGAAAATCTGCAATTGTGCTCCGATTTCGATGATTGATACCTCTATCAATAGGTGTTGAGACCTGTAATTGTGATGCCAACGGGTATTTAGACCGCTTGCACATTTCTACACATTTTGTGGAAAATTTAATTTTATTGAAAATCAACTGAACTATAGCCCACAATTTCAGAGCTTTAAAAATCGAAAATCTGCAATTGTGCTCCGATTTCGATTATTGATACCTCTATCAATAGGTGTTGAGACCTGTAATTATGATGCCAACGGGTATTTAGATCGCTCGAATATTTCTACACATTTTGTGGAAAATTTAATTTTATTGAAAATCAACTGAACTATAGTCCACAATTTCAGAGCTTTAAAAATCGAAAATCTGCAATTGTGCTCCGATTTCGATGATTGATACCTCTATCAATAGGTGTTGAGACCTGTAATTATGATGCCAACGGGTATTTAGATTGCTCCAATATTTCTACACATTTTGTGGAAAATTTAATTTTATTGAAAATCAACTGAACTATAGCCCACAATTTCAGAGCTTTAAAAATCGAAAATCTGCAATTGTGCTCCGATTTCGATGATTGATACCTCTATCAATAGGTGTTGAGACCTGTAATTATGATGCCAATGGGTATTTAGATCGCTCCAATATTTCTACACATTTTGTGGAAAATTTAATTTTATTGAAAATCAACTGAACTATAGCCCACAATTTCAGAGCTTTAAAAATCGAAAATCTGCAATTGTGCTCCGATTTCGATGATTGATACCTCTATCAATAGGTGTTGAGACCTGTAATTATGATGCCAACGGGTATTTAGATCGCTCCAATATTTCTACACATTTTGTGGAAAATTTAATTTTATTGAAAATCAACTGAACTATAGCCCACAATTTCAGAGCTTTAAAAATCGAAAATCTGCAATTGTGCTCCGATTTCGATGATTGATACCTCTATCAATAGGTGTTGAGACCTGTAATTATGATGCCAACGGGTATTTAGATTGCTCGAATATTTCTACACATTTTGTGGAAAATTTAATTTTATTGAAAATCAACTGAACTATAGCCCACAATTTCAGAGCTTTAAAAATCGAAAATCTGCAATTGTGCTCCGATTTCGATGATTGATACCTCTATCAATAGGTGTTGAGACCTGTAATTATGATGCCAATGGGTATTTAGATCGCTCGAATATTTCTACACATTTTGTGGAAAATTTAATTTTATTGAAAATCAACTGAACTATAGTCCACAATTTCAGAGCTTTAAAAATCGAAAATCTGCAATTGTGCTCCGATTTCGATGATTGATACCTCTATCAATAGGTGTTGAGACCTGTAATTATGATGCCAACGGGTATTTAGATTGCTCCAATATTTCTACACATTTTGTGGAAAATTTAATTTTATTGAAAATCAACTGAACTATAGCCCACAATTTCAGAGCTTTAAAAATCGAAAATCTGCAATTGTGCTCCGATTTCGATGATTGATACCTCTATCAATAGGTGTTGAGACCTGTAATTATGATGCCAATGGGTATTTAGATCGCTCCAATATTTCTACACATTTTGTGGAAAATTTAATTTTATTGAAAATCAACTGAACTATAGCCCACAATTTCAGAGCTTTAAAAATCGAAAATCTGCAATTGTGCTCCGATTTCGATGATTGATACCTCTATCAATAGGTGTTGAGACCTGTAATTATGATGCCAACGGGTATTTAGATCGCTCCAATATTTCTACACATTTTGTGGAAAATTTAATTTTATTGAAAATCAACTGAACTATAGCCCACAATTTCAGAGCTTTAAAAATCGAAAATCTGCAATTGTGCTCCGATTTCGATGATTGATACCTCTATCAATAGGTGTTGAGACCTGTAATTATGATGCCAACGGGTATTTAGATTGCTCGAATATTTCTACACATTTTGTGGAAAATTTAATTTTATTGAAAATCAACTGAACTATAGCCCACAATTTCAGAGCTTTAAAAATCGAAAATCTGCAATTGTGCTCCGATTTCGATGATTGATACCTCTATCAATAGGTGTTGAGACCTGTAATTATGATGCCAATGGGTATTTAGATCGCTCCAATATTTCTACACATTTTGTGGAAAATTTAATTTTATTGAAAATCAACTGAACTATAGCCCACAATTTCAGAGCTTTAAAAATCGAAAATCTGCAATTGTGCTCCGATTTCGATGATTGATACCTCTATCAATAGGTGTTGAGACCTGTAATTATGATGCCAACGGGTATTTAGATCGCTCGAATATTTCTACACATTTTGTGGAAAATTTAATTTTATTGAAAATCAACTGAACTATAGCCCACAATTTCAGAGCTTTAAAAATCGAAAATCTGCAATTGTGCTCCGATTTCGATGATTGATACCTCTATCAATAGGTGTTGAGACCTGTAATTGTGATGCCAACGGGTATTTAGACCGCTCGCACATTTCTACACATTTTGTGGAAAATTTGATTTTATTGAAAATCAACTGAACCCACAATTTCAGAGCTTTAAAAATCGAAAACCTGCAATTATGCTCCGATTTCGATGATTGATACCTCTATCAATAGGTGTTGAGACCTGTAATTATGATGCCAACGGGTATTTAGATCGCTCGAATATTTCTACACATTTTGTGGAAAATTTAATTTTATTGAAAATCAACTGAACTATAGTCCACAATTTCAGAGCTTTAAAAATCGAAAATCTGCAATTGTGCTCCGATTTCGATGATTGATACCTGTATCCAGGGCCAATCAGAGGGTGGGCCAGCCGGGCCATACGGCACGGGCCCCCGATTTTTAGGGGCCCCCGAATTTTTTGTTACTATAGATTTCTCATTTGCGCTTGATCTTCGATAGTATTTTGTCTTTATAACAAGAACAAGATGTGTGACAATTTAAAATTTGACATTGAAGAGCGTTTTATTTGCTTTGATTCATTCTCTGGAAAATACGGAGAAGAAATTGCTGTCAGAATTCTTGAAATTTTGTCGGATATGGAATTAAATTTTAATTTATGTATTGCCCGAGCATATGATAATGGTGCAAATATGGCTGGCAAGCTAAACGGTAAGCGTAATCCTAATTGTATTTTTTCCAGCTGTGGGAACCACACATTAAATCTTGTTGGAGTTGATTCAGCTGAATCGTTTAAAGAAGCTGTACAATTTTTTGGAGTTATACAACAAATGTATAATTTTTTTAGCAGTAGTCCGCGGAGATGGGAGGTTTTAAAGAAACATATCCGTATGTCTCTTCATTCGATTTCCAAAACTAGATGGTCTGCTAGAATTGATGCAGTAAAACCAATAGCCAAAAATCTATTATCTATTCGAGATGCTTTAAATGAAATGCATTCCTTTAATTTACCACCACACGCAATCGTTGAATTACACTCAATTGAGAAATATTTAAATAAATTTGAATGTGTTTTGCTTTCTATCATATGGCTCGAAATTTTGACAGATTTGCATCAGACAAATTTGGTAATTGAAGCTCGAAATGCTACACCTACAGCAAAATAATATTGAAAGTCTAGTAATGAGATTTCGCAATTTAAGCGGAATGTGGAATGAAATATTTGCGAAAGCAAAAGCTAAAGCACGTGAATATGGAGTTACATGTGATTTTGCCATTAATAGAACGATACCGACACAATCGGATGCTGAAAAATACTACAGGATAAATGTGTTTAACGTAATAGTTAATTCCGTAATAGCTGGCTTACAAAGACAATTTAAATCTTTACAAAATATCTGCAATCTTTTCGGTTTTCTTTGGTCATTTCCAAATTTGACTGATGAAAAAATTGAAGCTGCAGTAAACCGTTTGCATTCAAAATACACGAGTGAGTTATCAAACGAGATACTAGATGAGGTAAAATTCCTTAAAAAAATGTATGCAGCTAATTTCAATGCAGATCCGACACCAACAAATTTATTAGAAAATATTCTCAGTAAAACTTAGCTGGTTTATTTCCGAATCTTATCATTGTCTTAAGAATATTTTTAAGTATTCCTGCATCTGTGTCTTCAGCCGAGAGGAGTTTCAGTGTACTTAAAAGAATAAAAAATTTTCATCGCTCAACAATGGCAGAACAACGGTTAAATGGATTGGCAATGTTAAACATTAACCACGACATGGCAAGAAAAATTAATTTTGAGCAAATCATTGGAGAATTTTCTAATAATAAAGCGAGAAAAGCTTCAATCTAATAATTTCTAATAAATTCTAATAAATACTAAAATGAATTCATGTGATATAAGCTTAAGATTGTTTTATTTTATGTTTATGGGGTCGCATTTTAATAATTTGGCCCAGGCCCCCTGCTAGCTCTGAAAGGCCCTGCCTGTATCAATAGGTGTTGAGACCTGTAATTATGATGCCAACGGGTATTTAGATCGCTCCAATATTTCTACACATTTTGTGGAAAATTTAATTTTATTGAAAATCAACTGAACTATAGCCCACAATTTCAGAGCTTTAAAAATCGAAAATCTGCAATTGTGCTCCGATTTCGATGATTGATACCTCTATCAATAGGTGTTGAGACCTGTAATTGTGATGCCAACGGGTATTTAGACCGCTCGCACATTTCTACACATTTTGTGGAAAATTTAATTTTATTGAAAATCAACTGAACTATAGCCCACAATTTCAGAGCTTTAAAAATCGAAAATCTGCAATTGTGCTCCGATTTCGATGATTGATACCTCTATCAATAGGTGTTGAGACCTGTAATTATGATGCCAACGGGTATTTAGATCGCTCCAATATTTCTACACATTTTGTGGAAAATTTAATTTTATTGAAAATCAACTGAACTATAGCCCACAATTTCAGAGTTTTAAAAATCGAAAATCTGCAATTGTGCTCCGATTTCGATGATTGATACCTCTATCAATAGGTGTTGAGACCTGTAATTATGATGCCAACGGGTATTTAGATCGCTCGCACATTTCTACACATTTTGTGGAAAATTTAATTTTATTGAAAATCAACTGAACTATAGCCCACAATTTCAGAGCTTTAAAAATCGAAAATCTGCAATTGTGCTCCGATTTCGATGATTGATACCTCTACCAATAGGTGTTGAGACCTGTAATTATGATGCCAACGGGTATTTAGATCGCTCCAATATTTCTACACATTTTGTGGAAAATTTAATTTTATTGAAAATCAACTGAACTATAGCCCACAATTTCAGAGCTTTAAAAATCGAAAATCTGCAATTGTGCTCCGATTTCGATGATTGATACCTCTATCAATAGGTGTTGAGACCTGTAATTATGATGCCAACGGGTATTTAGATCGCTCGAATATTTCTACACATTTTATGGAAAATTTAATTTTATTGAAAATCAACTGAACTATAGCCCACAATTTCAGAGCTTTAAAAATCGAAAATCTGCAATTGTGCTCCGATTTCGATGATTGATACCTCTATCAATAGGTGTTGAGACCTGTAATTATGATGCCAACGGGTATTTAGATCGCTCGAATATGTCTACACATTTTGTGGAAAATTTAATTTTATTGACAATCAACTGAACTATAGCCCACAAATTCATAGATTTAAAAATCGAAAATCTGCAATTGTGCTCCGATTTCGATGATTGATACCTCTATCAATAGGTGTTGAGACCTGTAATTATGATGCCAACGGGTATTTAGATCGCTCGAATATGTCTACACATTTTGTGGAAAATTTAATTTTATTGACAATCAACTGAACTATAGCCCACAAATTCATAGATTTAAAAATCGAAAATCTGCAATTGTGCTCCGATTTCGATGATTGATACCTCTATCAATAGGTGTTGAGACCTGTAATTATGATGCCAACGGGTATTTAGATCGCTCGAATATTTCTACACATTTTGTGGAAAATTTAATTTTATTGAAAATCAACTGAACTATAGCCCACAATTTCAGAGCTTTAAAAATCGAAAATCTGCAATTGTGCTCCGATTTCGATGATTGATACCTCTATCAATAGGTGTTGAGACCTGTAATTATGATGCCAACGGGTATTTAGATCGCTCGAATATGTCTACACATTTTGTGGAAAATTTAATTTTATTGAAAATCAACTGAACTATAGCCCACAATTTCAGAGCTTTAAAAATCGAAAATCTGCAATTGTGCTCCGATTTCGATGATTGATACCTCTATCAATAGGTGTTGAGACCTGTAATTATGATGCCAACGGGTATTTAGATCGCTCGAATATTTCTACACATTTTATGGAAAATTTAATTTTATTGAAAATCAACTGAACTATAGCCCACAATTTCAGAGCTTTAAAAATCGAAAATCTGCAATTGTGCTCCGATTTCGATGATTGATACCTCTATCAATAGGTGTTGAGACCTGTAATTATGATGCCAACGGGTATTTAGATCGCTCGAATATGTCTACACATTTTGTGGAAAATTTAATTTTATTGACAATCAACTGAACTATAGCCCACAAATTCATAGATTTAAAAATCGAAAATCTGCAATTGTGCTCCGATTTCGATGATTGATACCTCTATCAATAGGTGTTGAGACCTGTAATTATGATGCCAACGGGTATTTAGATCGCTCGAATATGTCTACACATTTTGTGGAAAATTTAATTTTATTGAAAATCAACTGAACTATAGCCCACAATTTCAGAGCTTTAAAAATCGAAAATCTGCAATTGTGCTCCGATTTCGATGATTGATACCTCTATCAATAGGTGTTGAGACCTGTAATTATGATGCCAACGGGTATTTAGATCGCTCGAATATTTCTACACATTTTATGGAAAATTTAATTTTATTGAAAATCAACTGAACTATAGCCCACAATTTCAGAGCTTTAAAAATCGAAAATCTGCAATTGTGCTCCGATTTCGATGATTGATACCTCTATCAATAGGTGTTGAGTCCTGTAATTATGATGCCAACGGGTATTTAGATCGCTCCAATATTTCTACACATTTTGTGGAAAATTTAATTTTATTGAAAATCAACTGAACTATAGCCCACAAATTCATAGATTTAAAAATCGAAAATCTGCAATTGTGCTCCGATTTCGATGATTGATACCTCTATCAATAGGTGTTGAGACCTGTAATTATGATGCCAACGGGTATTTAGATCGCTCGAATATGTCTACACATTTTGTGGAAAATTTAATTTTATTGAAAATCAACTGAACTATAGCCCACAATTTGAGAGCTTTAAAAATCGTAAATCTGCAATTGTGCTCCGATTTCGATGATTGATACCTCCATCAATAGGTGTTGAGTCCTGTAATTATGATGCCAACGGGTATTTAGATCGCTCCAATATTTCTACACATTTTGTGGAAAATTTAATTTTATTGAAAATCAACTGAACTATAGCCCACAATTTCAGAGCTTTAAAAATCTAAAATCTGCAATTGTGCTCCGATTTCGATGATTGATACCTCTATCAATAGGTGTTGAGACCTGTAATTATGATGCCAACGGGTATTTAGATCGCTCGAATATGTCTACACATTTTGTGGAAAATTTAATTTTATTGAAAATCAACTGAACTATAGCCCACAAATTCATAGATTTAAAAATCGAAAATCTGCAATTGTGCTCCGATTTCGATGATTGATACCTCTATCAATAGGTGTTGAGACCTGTAATTATGATGCCAACGGGTATTTAGATCGCTCGAATATTTCTACACATTTTGTGGAAAATTTAATTTTATTGACAATCAACTGAACTATAGCCCACAAATTCATAGATTTAAAAATCGAAAATCTGCAATTGTGCTCCGATTTCGATGATTGATACCTCTATCAATAGGTGTTGAGACCTGTAATTATGATGCCAACGGGTATTTAGATCGCTCGAATATTTCTACACATTTTGTGGAAAATTTAATTTTATTGAAAATCAACTGAACTATAGCCCACAATTTCAGAGCTTTAAAAATCGAAAATCTGCAATTGTGCTCCGATTTCGATGATTGATACCTCTATCAATAGGTGTTGAGACCTGTAATTATGATGCCAACGGGTATTTAGATCGCTCGAATATGTCTACACATTTTGTGGAAAATTTAATTTTATTGAAAATCAACTGAACTATAGCCCACAATTTCAGAGCTTTAAAAATCGAAAATCTGCAATTGTGCTCCGATTTCGATGATTGATACCTCTATCAATAGGTGTTGAGACCTGTAATTATGATGCCAACGGGTATTTAGATCGCTCGAATATTTCTACACATTTTATGGAAAATTTAATTTTATTGAAAATCAACTGAACTATAGCCCACAATTTCAGAGCTTTAAAAATCGAAAATCTGCAATTGTGCTCCGATTTCGATGATTGATACCTCTATCAATAGGTGTTGAGACCTGTAATTATGATGCCAACGGGTATTTAGATCGCTCGAATATGTCTACACATTTTGTGGAAAATTTAATTTTATTGACAATCAACTGAACTATAGCCCACAAATTCATAGATTTAAAAATCGAAAATCTGCAATTGTGCTCCGATTTCGATGATTGATACCTCTATCAATAGGTGTTGAGACCTGTAATTATGATGCCAACGGGTATTTAGATCGCTCGAATATGTCTACACATTTTGTGGAAAATTTAATTTTATTGAAAATCAACTGAACTATAGCCCACAATTTCAGAGCTTTAAAAATCGAAAATCTGCAATTGTGCTCCGATTTCGATGATTGATACCTCTATCAATAGGTGTTGAGACCTGTAATTATGATGCCAACGGGTATTTAGATCGCTCGAATATTTCTACACATTTTATGGAAAATTTAATTTTATTGAAAATCAACTGAACTATAGCCCACAATTTCAGAGCTTTAAAAATCGAAAATCTGCAATTGTGCTCCGATTTCGATGATTGATACCTCTATCAATAGGTGTTGAGTCCTGTAATTATGATGCCAACGGGTATTTAGATCGCTCCAATATTTCTACACATTTTGTGGAAAATTTAATTTTATTGAAAATCAACTGAACTATAGCCCACAAATTCATAGATTTAAAAATCGAAAATCTGCAATTGTGCTCCGATTTCGATGATTGATACCTCTATCAATAGGTGTTGAGACCTGTAATTATGATGCCAACGGGTATTTAGATCGCTCGAATATGTCTACACATTTTGTGGAAAATTTAATTTTATTGAAAATCAACTGAACTATAGCCCACAATTTGAGAGCTTTAAAAATCGTAAATCTGCAATTGTGCTCCGATTTCGATGATTGATACCTCCATCAATAGGTGTTGAGTCCTGTAATTATGATGCCAACGGGTATTTAGATCGCTCCAATATTTCTACACATTTTGTGGAAAATTTAATTTTATTGAAAATCAACTGAACTATAGCCCACAATTTCAGAGCTTTAAAAATCGAAAATCTGCAATTATGCTCCGATTTCGATGATTGATACCTCTACCAATAGGTGTTGAGACCTGTAATTGTGATGCAAATGGGTATTTAGATTGCTCCAATATTTCTACACATTTTGTGGAAAATTTAATTTTATTGAAAATCAACTGAACTATAGCCCACAATTTCAGAGCTTTAAAAATCTAAAATCTGCAATTGTGCTCCGATTTCGATGATTGATACCTCTATCAATAGGTGTTGAGACCTGTAATTATGATGCCAACGGGTATTTAGATCGCTCGAATATGTCTACACATTTTGTGGAAAATTTAATTTTATTGAAAATCAACTGAACTATAGCCCACAAATTCATAGATTTAAAAATCGAAAATCTGCAATTGTGCTCCGATTTCGATGATTGATACCTCTATCAATAGGTGTTGAGACCTGTAATTATGATGCCAACGGGTATTTAGATCGCTCGAATATTTCTACACATTTTATGGAAAATTTAATTTTATTGAAAATCAACTGAACTATAGCCCACAATTTCAGAGCTTTAAAAATCGAAAATCTGCAATTGTGCTCCGATTTCGATGATTGATACCTCTATCAATAGGTGTTGAGTCCTGTAATTATGATGCCAACGGGTATTTAGATCGCTCCAATATTTCTACACATTTTGTGGAAAATTTAATTTTATTGAAAATCAACTGAACTATAGCCCACAAATTCATAGATTTAAAAATCGAAAATCTGCAATTGTGCTCCGATTTCGATGATTGATACCTCTATCAATAGGTGTTGAGACCTGTAATTATGATGCCAACGGGTATTTAGATCGCTCGAATATGTCTACACATTTTGTGGAAAATTTAATTTTATTGAAAATCAACTGAACTATAGCCCACAATTTGAGAGCTTTAAAAATCGTAAATCTGCAATTGTGCTCCGATTTCGATGATTGATACCTCTATCAATAGGTGTTGAGACCTGTAATTATGATGCCAACGGGTATTTAGATCGCTCGAATATGTCTACACATTTTGTGGAAAATTTAATTTTATTGAAAATCAACTGAACTATAGCCCACAATTTCAGAGCTTTAAAAATCTAAAATCTGCAATTGTGCTCCGATTTCGATGATTGATACCTCTATCAATAGGTGTTGAGACCTGTAATTATGATGCCAACGGGTATTTAGATCGCTCCAATATTTCTACACATTTTGTGGAAAATTTAATTTTATTGAAAATCAACTGAACTATAGCCCACAATTTCAGAGCTTTAAAAATCGAAAATCTGCAATTGTGCTCCGATTTCGATGATTGATACCTCTATCAATAGGTGTTGAGACCTGTAATTATGATGCCAACGGGTATTTAGATCGCTCGAATATTTCTAGACATTTTGTGGAAAATTTAATTTTATTGAAAATCAACTGAACTATAGCCCACAATTTCAGAGCTTTAAAAATCGAAAATCTGCAATTGTGCTCCGATTTCGATGATTGATACCTCTATCAATAGGTGTTGAGACCTGTAATTATGATGCCAACGGGTATTTAGATCGCTCGAATATTTCTACACATTTTGTGGAAAATTTAATTTTATTGAAAATCAACTGAACTATAGCCCACAATTTCAGAGCTTTAAAAATCGAAAATCTGCAATTGTGCTCCGATTTCGATGATTGATACCTCTATCAATAGGTGTTGAGACCTGTAATTATGATGCCAACGGGTATTTAGATTGCTCCAATATTTCTACACATTTTGTGGAAAATTTAATTTTATTGAAAATCAACTGAACTATAGTCCACAATTTCAGAGCTTTAAAAATCGAAAATCTGCAATTGTGCTCCGATTTCGATGATTGATACCTCTATCAATAGGTGTTGAGACCTGTAATTATGATGCCAATGGGTATTTAGATCGCTCCAATATTTCTACACATTTTGTGGAAAATTTAATTTTATTGAAAATCAACTGAACTATAGCCCACAATTTCAGAGCTTTAAAAATCGAAAATCTGCAATTGTGCTCCGATTTCGATGATTGATACCTCTATCAATAGGTGTTGAGACCTGTAATTATGATGCCAACGGGTATTTAGATTGCTCCAATATTTCTACACATTTTGTGGAAAATTTAATTTTATTGAAAATCAACTGAACTATAGCCCACAATTTCAGAGCTTTAAAAATCGAAAATCTGCAATTGTGCTCCGATTTCGATGATTGATACCTCTATCAATAGGTGTTGAGACCTGTAATTATGATGCCAATGGGTATTTAGATCGCTCCAATATTTCTACACATTTTGTGGAAAATTTAATTTTATTGAAAATCAACTGAACTATAGCCCACAATTTCAGAGCTTTAAAAATCGAAAATCTGCAATTGTGCTCCGATTTCGATGATTGATACCTCTATCAATAGGTGTTGAGACCTGTAATTATGATGCCAACGGGTATTTAGATCGCTCCAATATTTCTACACATTTTGTGGAAAATTTAATTTTATTGAAAATCAACTGAACTATAGCCCACAATTTCAGAGCTTTAAAAATCGAAAATCTGCAATTGTGCTCCGATTTCGATGATTGATACCTCTATCAATAGGTGTTGAGACCTGTAATTATGATGCCAACGGGTATTTAGATTGCTCGAATATTTCTACACATTTTGTGGAAAATTTAATTTTATTGAAAATCAACTGAACTATAGCCCACAATTTCAGAGCTTTAAAAATCGAAAATCTGCAATTGTGCTCCGATTTCGATGATTGATACCTCTATCAATAGGTGTTGAGACCTGTAATTATGATGCCAATGGGTATTTAGATCGCTCGAATATTTCTACACATTTTGTGGAAAATTTAATTTTATTGAAAATCAACTGAACTATAGTCCACAATTTCAGAGCTTTAAAAATCGAAAATCTGCAATTGTGCTCCGATTTCGATGATTGATACCTCTATCAATAGGTGTTGAGACCTGTAATTATGATGCCAACGGGTATTTAGATTGCTCCAATATTTCTACACATTTTGTGGAAAATTTAATTTTATTGAAAATCAACTGAACTATAGCCCACAATTTCAGAGCTTTAAAAATCGAAAATCTGCAATTGTGCTCCGATTTCGATGATTGATACCTGTATCAATAGGTGTTGAGACCTGTAATTATGATGCCAATGGGTATTTAGATCGCTCCAATATTTCTACACATTTTGTGGAAAATTTAATTTTATTGAAAATCAACTGAACTATAGCCCACAATTTCAGAGCTTTAAAAATCGAAAATCTGCAATTGTGCTCCGATTTCGATGATTGATACCTCTATCAATAGGTGTTGAGACCTGTAATTATGATGCCAACGGGTATTTAGATCGCTCCAATATTTCTACACATTTTGTGGAAAATTTAATTTTATTGAAAATCAACTGAACTATAGCCCACAATTTCAGAGCTTTAAAAATCGAAAATCTGCAATTGTGCTCCGATTTCGATGATTGATACCTCTATCAATAGGTGTTGAGACCTGTAATTATGATGCCAACGGGTATTTAGATTGCTCGAATATTTCTACACATTTTGTGGAAAATTTAATTTTATTGAAAATCAACTGAACTATAGCCCACAATTTCAGAGTTTTAAAAATCGAAAATCTGCAATTGTGCTCCGATTTCGATGATTGATACCTCTATCAATAGGTGTTGAGACCTGTAATTATGATGCCAACGGGTATTTAGATCGCTCGCACATTTCTACACATTTTGTGGAAAATTTAATTTTATTGAAAATCAACTGAACTATAGCCCACAATTTCAGAGCTTTAAAAATCGAAAATCTGCAATTGTGCTCCGATTTCGATGATTGATACCTCTACCAATAGGTGTTGAGACCTGTAATTATGATGCCAACGGGTATTTAGATCGCTCCAATATTTCTACACATTTTGTGGAAAATTTAATTTTATTGAAAATCAACTGAACTATAGCCCACAATTTCAGAGCTTTAAAAATCGAAAATCTGCAATTGTGCTCCGATTTCGATGATTGATACCTCTATCAATAGGTGTTGAGACCTGTAATTATGATGCCAACGGGTATTTAGATTGCTCGAATATTTCTACACATTTTGTGGAAAATTTAATTTTATTGAAAATCAACTGAACTATAGCCCACAATTTCAGAGCTTTAAAAATCGAAAATCTGCAATTGTGCTCCGATTTCGATGATTGATACCTCTATCAATAGGTGTTGAGACCTGTAATTATGATGCCAACGGGTATTTAGATCGCTCGAATATTTCTACACATTTTATGGAAAATTTAATTTTATTGAAAATCAACTGAACTATAGCCCACAATTTCAGAGCTTTAAAAATCGAAAATCTGCAATTGTGCTCCGATTTCGATGATTGATACCTCTATCAATAGGTGTTGAGACCTGTAATTATGATGCCAACGGGTATTTAGATCGCTCGAATATGTCTACACATTTTGTGGAAAATTTAATTTTATTGACAATCAACTGAACTATAGCCCACAAATTCATAGATTTAAAAATCGAAAATCTGCAATTGTGCTCCGATTTCGATGATTGATACCTCTATCAATAGGTGTTGAGACCTGTAATTATGATGCCAACGGGTATTTAGATCGCTCGAATATGTCTACACATTTTGTGGAAAATTTAATTTTATTGAAAATCAACTGAACTATAGCCCACAATTTCAGAGCTTTAAAAATCGAAAATCTGCAATTGTGCTCCGATTTCGATGATTGATACCTCTACCAATAGGTGTTGAGACCTGTAATTATGATGCCAACGGGTATTTAGATCGCTCGAATATTTCTACACATTTTATGGAAAATTTAATTTTATTGAAAATCAACTGAACTATAGCCCACAATTTCAGAGCTTTAAAAATCGAAAATCTGCAATTGTGCTCCGATTTCGATGATTGATACCTCTATCAATAGGTGTTGAGACCTGTAATTATGATGCCAACGGGTATTTAGATCGCTCGAATATGTCTACACATTTTGTGGAAAATTTAATTTTATTGACAATCAACTGAACTATAGCCCACAAATTCATAGATTTAAAAATCGAAAATCTGCAATTGTGCTCCGATTTCGATGATTGATACCTCTATCAATAGCTGTTGAGACCTGTAATTATGATGCCAACGGGTATTTAGATCGCTCGAATATGTCTACACATTTTGTGGAAAATTTAATTTTATTGAAAATCAACTGAACTATAGCCCACAATTTCAGAGCTTTAAAAATCGAAAATCTGCAATTGTGCTCCGATTTCGATGATTGATACCTCTATCAATAGGTGTTGAGACCTGTAATTATGATGCCAACGGGTATTTAGATCGCTCGAATATTTCTACACATTTTATGGAAAATTTAATTTTATTGAAAATCAACTGAACTATAGCCCACAATTTCAGAGCTTTAAAAATCGAAAATCTGCAATTGTGCTCCGATTTCGATGATTGATACCTCTATCAATAGGTGTTGAGTCCTGTAATTATGATGCCAACGGGTATTTAGATCGCTCCAATATTTCTACACATTTTGTGGAAAATTTAATTTTATTGAAAATCAACTGAACTATAGCCCACAAATTCATAGATTTAAAAATCGAAAATCTGCAATTGTGCTCCGATTTCGATGATTGATACCTCTATCAATAGGTGTTGAGACCTGTAATTATGATGCCAACGGGTATTTAGATCGCTCGAATATGTCTACACATTTTGTGGAAAATTTAATTTTATTGAAAATCAACTGAACTATAGCCCACAATTTGAGAGCTTTAAAAATCGTAAATCTGCAATTGTGCTCCGATTTCGATGATTGATACCTCCATCAATAGGTGTTGAGTCCTGTAATTATGATGCCAACGGGTATTTAGATCGCTCCAATATTTCTACACATTTTGTGGAAAATTTAATTTTATTGAAAATCAACTGAACTATAGCCCACAATTTCAGAGCTTTAAAAATCTAAAATCTGCAATTGTGCTCCGATTTCGATGATTGATACCTCTATCAATAGGTGTTGAGACCTGTAATTATGATGCCAACGGGTATTTAGATCGCTCCAATATTTCTACACATTTTGTGGAAAATTTAATTTTATTGAAAATCAACTGAACTATAGCCCACAATTTCAGAGCTTTAAAAATCGAAAATCTGCAATTGTGCTCCGATTTCGATGATTGATACCTCTATCAATAGGTGTTGAGACCTGTAATTATGATGCCAACGGGTATTTAGATCGCTCGAATATTTCTAGACATTTTGTGGAAAATTTAATTTTATTGAAAATCAACTGAACTATAGCCCACAATTTCAGAGCTTTAAAAATCGAAAATCTGCAATTGTGCTCCGATTTCGATGATTGATACCTCTATCAATAGGTGTTGAGACCTGTAATTATGATGCCAACGGGTATTTAGATCGCTCGAATATTTCTACACATTTTGTGGAAAATTTAATTTTATTGAAAATCAACTGAACTATAGCCCACAATTTCAGAGCTTTAAAAATCGAAAATCTGCAATTGTGCTCCGATTTCGATGATTGATACCTCTATCAATAGGTGTTGAGACCTGTAATTATGATGCCAACGGGTATTTAGATCGCTCGAATATTTCTACACATTTTTTGGAAAATTTAATTTTATTGAAAATCAACTGAACTATAGCCCACAATTTCAGAGCTTTAAAAATCGAAAATCTGCAATTGTGCTCCGATTATGATGCCAACTGGTATTTAGATCGCTCCAATATTTCTACACATTTTGTGGAAAATTTAATTTTATTGAAAATCAACTGAACTATAGCCCACAATTTCAGAGCTTTAAAAATCGAAAATCTGCAATTGTGCTCCGATTTCGATGATTGATACCTCTATCAATAGGTGTTGAGACCTGTAATTATGATGCCAACGGGTATTTAGATCGCTCGAATATTTCTACACATTTTATGGAAAATTTAATTTTATTGAAAATCAACTGAACTATAGCCCACAATTTCAGAGCTTTAAAAATCGAAAATCTGCAATTGTGCTCCGATTTCGATGATTGATACCTCTATCAATAGCTGATGAGACCTGTAATTGTGATGCCAACGGGTATTTAGATCGCTCGAATATTTCTACACATTTTGTGGAAAATTTAATTTTATTGAAAATCAACTGAACTATAGCCCACAAATTCATAGATTTAAAAATCGAAAATCTGCAATTGTGCTCCGATTTCGATGATTGATACCTCTATTAATAGGTGTTGAGACCTGTAATTATGATGCCAACTGGTATTTAGATCGCTCCAATATTTCTACACATTTTGTGGAAAATTTAATTTTATTGAAAATCAACTGAACTATAGCCCACAATTTCAGAGCTTTAAAAATCGAAAATCTGCAATTGTGCTCCGATTTCGATGATTGATACCTCTATCAATAGGTGTTGAGACCTGTAATTATGATGCCAACGGGTATTTAGATCGCTCCAATATTTCTAGACATTTTGTGGAAAATTTAATTTTATTGAAAATCAACTGAACTATAGCCCACAATTTCAGAGCTTTAAAAATCGAAAATCTGCAATTGTGCTCCGATTTCGATGATTGATACCTCTATCAATAGGTGTTGAGACCTGTAATTATGATGCCAACGGGTATTTAGATCGCTCGAATATTTCTACACATTTTATGGAAAATTTAATTTTATTGAAAATCAACTGAACTATAGCCCACAATTTCAGAGCTTTAAAAATCGAAAATCTGCAATTGTGCTCCGATTTCGATGATTGATACGTCTATCAATAGCTAATGAGACCAGTAATTGTGATGCCAACGGGTATTTAGATCGCTCCAATATTTCTACACATTTTGTGGAAAATTTAATTTTATTGAAAATCAACTGAACTATAGCCCACAATTTCAGAGCTTTAAAAATCGAAAATCTGCAATTGTGCTCCGATTTCGATGATTGATACCTCTATCAATAGGTGTTGAGACCTGTAATTATGATGCCAACGGGTATTTAGATCGCTCGAATATGTCTACACATTTTATGGAAAATTTAATTTTATTGAAAATCAACTGAACTATAGCCCACAATTTCAGAGCTTTAAAAATCGAAAATCTGCAATTGTGCTCCGATTTCGATGATTGATACCTCTATCAATAGGTGTTGAGACCTGTAATTATGATGCCAACGGGTATTTAGATCGCTCGAATATTTCTACACATTTTGTGGAAAATTTAATTTTATTGAAAATCAACTGAACTATAGCCCACAATTTCAGAGCTTTAAAAATCGAAAATCTGCAATTGTGCTCCGATTTCGATGATTGATACCTCTATCAATAGGTGTTGAGTCCTGTAATTATGATGCCAACGGGTATTTAGATCGCTCCAATATTTCTACACATTTTGTGGAAAATTTAATTTTATTGAAAATCAACTGAACTATAGCCCACAAATTCATAGATTTAAAAATCGAAAATCTGCAATTGTGCTCCGATTTCGATGATTGATACCTCTATCAATAGGTGTTGAGACCTGTAATTATGATGCCAACGGGTATTTAGATCGCTCCAATATGTCTACACATTTTGTGGAAAATTTAATTTTATTGAAAATCAACTGAACTATAGCCCACAATTTCAGAGCTTTAAAAATCGAAAATCTGCAATTGTGCTCCGATTTCGATGATTGATACCTCTATCAATAGGTGTTGAGTCCTGTAATTATGATGCCAACGGGTATTTAGATCGCTCCAATATTTCTACACATTTTGTGGAAAATTTAATTTTATTGAAAATCAACTGAACTATAGCCCACAATTTCAGAGCTTTAAAAATCGAAAATCTGCAATTGTGCTCCGATTTCGATGATTGATACCTCTATCAATAGGTGTTGAGACCTGTAATTATGATGCCAACGGGTATTTAGATCGCTCCAATATTTCTACACATTTTGTGGAAAATTTAATTTTATTGAAAATCAACTGAACTATAGCCCACAATTTCAGAGCTTTAAAAATCGAAAATCTGCAATTGTGCTCCGATTTCGATGATTGATACCTCTATCAATAGGTGTTGAGTCCTGTAATTATGATGCCAACGGGTATTTAGATCGCTCCAATATTTCTACACATTTTGTGGAAAATTTAATTTTATTGAAAATCAACTGAACTATAGCCCACAATTTCAGAGCTTTAAAAATCGAAAATCTGCAATTGTGCTCCGATTTCGATGATTGATACCTCTATCAATAGGTGTTGAGTCCTGTAATTATGATGCCAACGGGTATTTAGATCGCTCCAATATTTCTACACATTTTGTGGAAAATTTAATTTTATTGAAAATCAACTGAACTATAGCCCACAATTTCAGAGCTTTAAAAATCGAAAATCTGCAATTGTGCTCCGATTTCGATTATTGATACCTCTATCAATAGGTGCTGAGACCTGTAATTGTGATGCCAACGGGTATTTAGATCGCTCCAATATTTCTACACATTTTGTGGAAAATTTAATTTTATTGAAAATCAACTGAACTATAGCCCACAATTTCAGAGCTTTAAAAATCGAAAATCTGCAATTGTGCTCCGATTTCGATGATTGATACCTCTATCAATAGGTGTTGAGACCTGTAATTGTGATGCAAATGGGTATTTAGATCGCTCCAATATTTCTACACATTGTGTGGAAAATTTAATTTTATTGAAAATCATCTGAACTATAGCCCACAAATTCAGAGCTTTAAAAATCGAAAATCTGCAATTGTGCTCCGATTTCGATGATTGATACCTCCATCAATAGGTGTTGAGACCTGTAATTGTGATGCCAACGGGTATTTAGATCGCTCGGATATTTCTACACATTTTGTGGAAAATTTAATTTTATTGAAAATCAACTGAACTATAGCCCACAATTTTAGAGCTTTAAAAATCGAAAATCTGCAATTATGCTCCGATTTCGATGATTGATACCTCTACCAATAGGTGTTGAGACCTGTAATTGTGATGCCAACGGGTATTTAGACCGCTCGCATATTTCTACACATTTTGTGGAAAATTTATTTTTATTGAAAATCAACTGAACTATAGCCCACAAATTCAGAGCTTTAAAAATCGAAAATCTGCAATTATGCTCCGATTTCGATGATTGATACCTCTATCAATAGGTGTTGAGACCTGTAATTGTGATGCCAACGGGTATTTAGATCGCTCCAATATTTCTACACATTTTGTGGAAAATTTAATTTTATTGAAAATCAACTGAACTATAGCCCACAATTTCAGAGCTTTAAAAATCGAAAATCTGCAATTGTGCTCCGATTTCGATGATTGATACCTCTATCAAACGGTGTTGAGACCTGTAATTGTGATGCCAACGGGTATTTAGACCGCTCGCACATTTCTACACATTTTATGGAAAATTTAATTTTATTGAAAATCATCTGAACTATAGCCCACAAATTCAGAGCTTTAAAAATCGAAAATCTGCAATTGTGCTCCGATTTCGATGATTGATACGTCTATCAATAGGTGTTGAGACCTGTAATTGTGATGCCAACGGGTATTTAGATCGCTCGAATATTTCTACACATTTTGTGGAAAATTTAATTTTATTGAAAATCAACTGAACTATAGCCCACAATTTCAGAGCTTTAAAAATCGAAAATCTGCAATTGTGCTCCGATTTCGATGATTGATACCTCTATCAATAGGTGTTGAGACCTGTAATTGTGATGCCAACGGGTATTAAGATCGCTCGCACATTTCTACACATTTTGTGGAAAATTTAATTTTATTGAAAATCAACTGAACTATAGCCCACAATTTCAGAGCTTTAAAAATCGAAAATCTGCAATTGTGCTCCGATTTCGATGATTGATACCTCTATCAATAGGTGTTGAGACCTGTAATTGTGATGCCAACGGGTATTTAGACCGCTCGCACATTTCTACACATTTTGTGGAAAATTTAATTTTATTGAAAATCAACTGAACTATAGCCCACAAATTCATAGATTTAAAAATCGAAAATCTGCAATTGTGCTCCGATTTCGATGATTGATACCTCTATCAATAGGTGTTGAGACCTGTAATTATGATGCCAACGGGTATTTAGATCGCTCCAATATTTCTACACATTTTGTGGAAAATTTAATTTTATTGAAAATCAACTGAACTATAGCCCACAAATTCAGAGCTTTAAAAATCGAAAATCTGCAATTATGCTCCGATTTCGATGATTGATACCTCTACCAATAGGTGTTGAGACCTGTAATTGTGATGCCAACGAGTATTTAGATCGCTCCAATATTTCTACACATTTTGTGGAAAATTTAATTTTAATGAAAATCAACTGAACTATAGCCCACAAATTCAGAGCTTTAAAAATCGAAAATATGCAATTGTGCTCCGATTTCGATGATTGATACCTCTATCAATAGGTGTTGAGACCTGTAATTGTGATGCCAACGAGTATTTAGATCGCTCCAATATTTCTACACATTTTGTGGTAAATTTAATTTTATTGAAAATCAACTGAACTATAGCCCACAATTTCAGAGCTTTAAAAATCGAAAATCTGCAATTATGCTCCGATTTCGATGATTGATACCTCTATCAATAGGTGTTGAGACCTGTAATTGTGATGCCAACGAGTATTTAGATGGCTCGCACATTTCTACACATTTTGTGGAAAATTTAATTTCATTGAAAATCAACTGAACTATAGTCCACAATTTCAGAGCTTTAAAAATCGAAAATCTGCAATTATGCTCCGATTTCGATGATTGATACCTCTATCAATAGGTGTTGAGACCTGTAATTGTGATGCCAACGGGTATTTAGATCGCTCGCACATTTCTACACATTTTGTGGAAAATTTAATTTTATTGAAAATCAACTGAACTATAGCCCACAATTTCGGAGCTTTAAAAATCGAAAATCTGCAATTGTGCTCCGATTTCGATGATTGATACCTCTATCAATAGGTGTTGAGACCTGTAATTGTGATGCCAACGAGTATTTAGATCGCTCGCACATTTCTACACATTTTGTGGAAAATTTAATTTTATTGAAAATCAACTGAACTATAGCCCACAATTTCGGAGCTTTAAAAATCGAAAATCTGCAATTGTGCTCCGATTTCGATGATTGATACCTCTATCAATAGCTGATGAGACCTGTAATTGTGATGCCAACGGGTATTTAGATCGCTCCAATATTTCTACACATTTTGTGGAAAATTTAATTTTATTGAAAATCAACTGAACTATAGCCCACAAATTCAGAGCTTTAAAAATCGAAAATATGCAATTGTGCTCCGATTTCGATGATTGATACGTCTATCAATAGGTGTTGAGACCTGTAATTGTGATGCCAACGGGTATTTAGATCGCTCCAATATTTCTACACATTTTGTGGAAAATTCAATTTTATTGAAAATCAACTGAACTATAGCCCACAATTTCAGAGCTTTAAAAATCGAAAATCTGCAATTGTGCTCCGATTTCGATGATTGATACCTCTATCAATAGGTGTTGAGACCTGTAATTGTGATGCCAACGGGTATTTAGAGCGCTCGCACATTTCTACACATTTTGTGGAAAATTTAATTTTATTGAAAATCAACTGAACTATAGTCCACAATTTCAGAGCTTTAAAAATCGAAAATCTGCAATTGTGCTCCGATTTCGATGATTGATACCTCTATCAATAGGTGTTGAGACCTGTAATTATGATGCCAACGGGTATTTAGATCGCTCCAATATTTCTACACATTTTGTGGAAAATTTAATTTTATTGAAAATCAACTGAACTATAGCCCACAAATTCAGAGCTTTAAAAATCGAAAATCTGCAAATGTGCTCCGATTTCGATGATTGATACGTCTATCAATAGGTGTTGAGACCTGTAATTGTGATGCCAACGGGTATTTAGATCGCTCCAATATTTCTACACATTTTGTGGAAAATTCAATTTTATTGAAAATCAACTGAACTAGTGTGTCCAATTTCTCGATGTTTTTCATTTCTCGAGAAAAGATATTTTATACTTATTTTCTCGAGAATTCTCGAGAATTCACGAGAAATTTTTATGATTAAAATTTACAATTAAATTCGGGTTTGCCTTAAGTTTTATATTGGAAATTGTGTAATGCTATCAACGATTATCATATTTGTTTGAATTAAAACCAAAGTTATTTTGTAAAAATAATATATCGAATTATATTTCGTAATTCATTATAATAAAATTTTAATTTATTTTTTCCATATTAAAATAAATGTTTTATAAACATAAAAAATGCAATAAAAGTAATTAGGTGCTTTATCACAAAACAAAATTAATAAAAAATTGACAAAATTGACTCATTTTGAGATACTTTTCTTCATAAAACTCTTCAAAAAACATAGAGCATTGATTGTAGAATCCGTCAATTGATTCCTTTTTTTGTGACAAAAATATTAGCAATTGAGAAATTTCGCTCGTTTTGTGTAGATGTATGTTTTATGGTATATAAAGCATCAAATAATTGCTGTAAATTGTCAGTGTTCTTGCTGTGTTTTGAATAATCGCAAATTCTTTGCTCAATGCATGAAATATATTTTCTCCTACTTCAATATTATAAGCTTTGACGGTTTCTGCGATGGATAGCTGCAGTTGCTCCTGTAATGATAATTCTTCCGTATGTGGTTGAATTTCCAAATCAATTGGTTGTACATCAGAATCATCGTTATCGATTGAGTTGATAGGCCGAAACATTCGAGATGAAAGAGTTCTTGCAAGTTTAATCATTTCTGTTTTCGACACTAGACTGAAAAAATTGATTCTTTTCCTTTTGTAAGGGTCGTGGATTATTTAGGTATTTTAAAAGCGAAACCAACGGTTTAATTCTTTGTTTCAATATTTCTATCTTGATTGTGACAAGAAGCTTACAACTTAGTAAGTAGTTAATTGCTTCGAGGCTATTAAACAAAAATTTTAGGGCCGCTTCAGCAGTTAACATCGTCGAATCTTCTCGACTTAAATTCTCCACTGTAAAATAAAAAATAAAAAAAATTCTCAGCTTTAATGCCTTTTGGAGTTCTTCAGCAGGCCTGTTGTATTATTCTTTTCACAAATCAGCTGTAGATTTTTCCCCTCAATAGTAGGCTCGACATATTTTTGCAAAATGTCGTTTTTAACTGGGGATCGTCTGAACACCTTCACAATCTCTCTAATAGATTTTATATCCGTGTCGTATGATGGCCTTAGCAGCAAGTTTGTGATTGCTAAGCTCGCTTCAACGGATTCTAAGCTGGTATCAAGAGTTCCTTCTAGATCCACATCTGTGTCACTGTTATCATCTAACACCGGTTGATTATCACTGTGCTTACTCGAGTGACTGGTGGATTTTTTGGCACATAAAGTGTTCTTAAAACAGCTAAATGTAATCCGTGATTATAGCATAACCACGGGAAATTTTTCGTTTTCTGTTCTCGAGAAATTTAGATATATTTCGCGAGAAATGAGAAATATTAGCATTGCAATTTTCTCGAGAAATTCTCGAGAAATATTTCTCGAGAGGAAACACTAAACTGAACTATAGCCCACAATTTCAGAGCTTTAAAAATCGAAAATCTGCAATTGTGCTCCGATTTCGATGATTGATACCTCTATCAATAGGTGTTGAGACCTGTAATTATGATGCCAACGGGTATTTAGATCGCTCCAATATTTCTACACATTTTGTGGAAAATTTAATTTTATTGAAAATCAACTGAACTATAGCCCACAAATTCAGAGCTTTAAAAATCGAAAATCTGCAAATGTGCTCCGATTTCGATGATTGATACGTCTATCAATAGGTGTTGAGACCTGTAATTGTGATGCCAACGGGTATTTAGATCGCTCCAATATTTCTACACATTTTGTGGAAAATTCAATTTTATTGAAAATCAACTGAACTATAGCCCACAATTTCAGAGCTTTAAAAATCGAAAATCTGCAATTGTGCTCCGATTTCGATGATTGATACCTCTATCAATAGGTGTTGAGACCTGTAATTGTGATGCCAACGGGTATTTAGATCGCTCGCACATTTCTACACATTTTGTGGAAAATTTAATTTTATTGAAAATCAACTGAACTATAGCCCACAATTTCAGAGCTTTAAAAATCGAAAATCTGCAATTGTGCTCCGATTTCGATGATTGATACCTCTATCAATAGGTGTTGAGACCTGTAATTATGATGCCAACGGGTATTTAGATCGCTCGAATATTTCTACACATTTTGTGGAAAATTTAATTTTATTGAAAATCAACTGAACTATAGCTCACAATTGCAGAGCTTTAAAAATCGGAAATCTGCAATTGTGCTCCGATTTCGATGATTGATACCTCTATCAATAGGTGTTGAGACCTGTAATTATGATGCCAACGGGTATTTAGATCGCTCCAATATTTCTACACATTTTGTGGAAAATTTAATTTTATTGAAAATCAACTGAACTATAGCCCACAATTTCAGAGCTTTAAAAATCGAAAATCTGCAATTGTGCTCCGATTTCGATGATTGATACCTCTATCAATAGGTGTTGAGACCTGTAATTATGATGCCAATGGGTATTTAGATCGCTCCAATATTTCTACACATTTTGTGGAAAATTTAATTTTATTGAAAATCAACTGAACTATAGCCCACAATTTCAGAGCTTTAAAAATCGAAAATCTGCAATTGTGCTCCGATTTCGATGATTGATACCTCTATCAATAGGTGTTGAGACCTGTAATTATGATGCCAACGGGTATTTAGATCGCTCCAATATTTCTACACATTTTGTGGAAAATTTAATTTTATTGAAAATCAACTGAACTATAGCCCACAATTTCAGAGCTTTAAAAATCGAAAATCTGCAATTGTGCTCCGATTTCGATTATTGATACCTCTATCAATAGGTGCTGAGACCTGTAATTGTGATGCCAACGGGTATTTAGATCGCTCGAATATTTCTACACATGTTGTGGAAAATTTAATTTTATTGAAAATCAACTGAACAGCCCACAATTTCAGAGCTTTAAAAATCGAAAATCTGCAATTGTGCTCCGATTTCGATGATTGATACCTCTATCAATAGGTGTTGAGACCTGTAATTATGATGCCAACGGGTATTTAGATCGCTCCAATATTTCTACACATTTTGTGGAAAATTTAATTTTATTGAAAATCAACTGAACTATAGCCCACAATTTCAGAGCTTTAAAAATCGAAAATCTGCAATTGTGCTCCGATTTCGATTATTGATACCTCTATCAATAGGTGTTGAGACCTGTAATTATGATGCCAACGGGTATTTAGATCGCTCGAATATTTCTACACATTTTATGGAAAATTTAATTTTATTGAAAATCAACTGAACTATAGCCCACAATTTCAGAGCTTTAAAAATCGAAAATCTGCAATTGTGCTCCGATTTCGATTATTGATACCTCTATCAATAGGTGCTGAGACCTGTAATTGTGATGCCAACGGGTATTTAGATCGCTCGAATATTTCTACACATTTTGTGGAAAATTTAATTTTATTGAAAATCAACTGAACAGCCCACAATTTCAGAGCTTTAAAAATCGAAAATCTGCAATTGTGCTCCGATTTCGATGATTGATACCTCTATCAATAGCTGATGAGACCTGTAATTGTGATGCCAACGGGTATTTAGATCGCTCGAATATTTCTACACATTTTGTGGAAAATTTAATTTTATTGAAAATCAACTGAACTATAGCCCACAAATTCATAGATTTAAAAATCGAAAATCTGCAATTGTGCTCCGATTTCGATGATTGATACCTCTATCAATAGGTGTTGAGACCTGTAATTATGATGCCAACGGGTATTTAGATCGCTCGAATATTTCTACGCATTTTATGGAAAATTTAATTTTATTGAAAATCAACTGAACTATAGCCCACAATTTCAGAGCTTTAAAAATCGAAAATCTGCAATTGTGCTCCGATTTCGATTATTGATACCTCTATCAATAGGTGTTGAGACCTGTAATTATGATGCCAATGGGTATTTAGATCGCTCCAGTATTTCTACACATTTTGTGGAAAATTTAATTTTATTGAAAATCAACTGAACTATAGCCCACAATTTCAGAGCTTTAAAAATCGAAAATCTGCAATTGTGCTCCGATTTCGATTATTGATACCTCTATCAATAGGTGCTGAGACCTGTAATTGTGATGCCAACGAGTATTTAGATCGCTCCAATATTTCTACACATTTTGTGGAAAATTTAATTTTATTGAAAATCAACTGAACTATAGCCCACAATTTCAGAGCTTTAAAAATCGAAAATCTGCAATTGTGCTCCGATTTCGATGATTGATACCTCTATCAATAGGTGTTGAGACCTGTAATTATGATGCCAACGGGTATTTAGATCGCTCGAATATTTCTACACATTTTGTGGAAAATTTAATTTTATTGAAAATCAACTGAACTACAGCCCACAATTTCAGAGCTTTAAAAATCGAAAATCTGCAATTGTGCTCCGATTTCGATTATTGATACCTCTATCAATAGGTGCTGAGACCTGTAATTGTGATGCCAACGGGTATTTAGATCGCTCCAATATTTCTACACATTTTGTGGAAAATTTAATTTTATTGAAAATCAACTGAACTATAGCCCACAAATTCATAGATTTAAAAATCGAAAATCTGCAATTGTGCTCCGATTTCGATGATTGATACCTCTATCAATAGGTGCTGAGACCTGTAATTGTGATGCCAACGAGTATTTAGATCGCTCCAATATTTCTACACATTTTGTGGAAAATTTAATTTTATTGAAAATCAACTGAACTATAGCCCACAATTTCAGAGCTTTAAAAATCGAAAATCTGCAATTGTGCTCCGATTTCGATTATTGATACCTCTATCAATAGGTGTTGAGACCTGTAATTATGATGCCAACGGGTATTTAGATCGCTCCAGTATTTCTACACATTTTGTGGAAAATTTAATTTTATTGAAAATCAACTGAACTACAGCCCACAATTTCAGAGCTTTAAAAATCGAAAATCTGCAATTGTGCTCCGATTTCGATGATTGATACCTCTATCAATAGGTGCTGAGACCTGTAATTGTGATGCCAACGGGTATTTAGATCGCTCCAATATTTCTACACATTTTGTGGAAAATTTAATTTTATTGAAAATCAACTGAGCTATAGCCCACAAATTCATAGATTTAAAAATCGAAAATCTGCAATTGTGCTCCGACTTCGATGATTGATACCTCTATCAATAGGTGTTGAGACCTGTAATTATGATGCCAATGGGTATTAAGTTCGCTCAAGTATTTCTACACATTTTGTGGAAAATTTAATTTTATTGAAAATCAACTGAACTATAGCCCACAATTTCAGAGCTTTAAAAATCGAAAATCTGCAATTGTGCTCCGATTTCGATTATTGATACCTCTATCAATAGGTGTTGAGACCTGTAATTATGATGCCAACGGGTATTTAGATCGCTCGAATATTTCTACACATTTTGTGGAAAATTTAATTTTATTGAAAATCAACTGAACTATAGCCCACAAATTCATAGATTTAAAAATCGAAAATCTGCAATTGTGCTCCGATTTCGATGATTGATACCTCTATCAATAGGTGTTGAGACCTGTAATTATGATGCCAACGGGTATTTAGATCGCTCCAATATTTCTACACATTTTGTGGAAAATTTAATTTTATTGAAAATCAACTGAACTATAGCCCACAAATTCATAGATTTAAAAATCGAAAATCTGCAATTGTGCTCCGATTTCGATGATTGATACCTCTATCAATAGGTGTTGAGACCTGTAATTATGATGCCAATGGGTATTAAGTTCGCTCCAGTATTTCTACACATTTTGTGGAAAATTTAATTTTATTGAAAATCAACTGAACTATAGCCCACAATTTCAGAGCTTTAAAAATCGAAAATCTGCAATTGTGCTCCGATTTCGATGATTGATACCTCTATAAATAGGTGTTGAGACCTGTAATTATGATGCCAACGGGTATTTAGATCGCTCCAATATTTCTACACATTTTGTGGAAAATTTAATTTTATTGAAAATCAACTGAACTATAGCCCACAATTTCAGAGCTTTAAAAATCGAAAATCTGCAATTGTGCTCCGATTTCGATGATTGATACCTCTATCAATAGGTGTTGAGACCTGTAATTATGATGCCAACGGGTATTTAGATCGCTCGAATATTTCTACACATTTTGTGGAAAATTTAATTTTATTGAAAATCAACTGAACTACAGCCCACAATTTCAGAGCTTTAAAAATCGAAAATCTGCAATTGTGCTCCGATTTCGATGATTGATACCTCTATCAATAGGTGTTGAGACCTGTAATTATGATGCCAACGGGTATTTAGATCGCTCCAATATTTCTACACATTTTGTGGAAAATTTAATTTTATTGAAAATCAACTGAACTATAGCCCACAATTTCAGAGCTTTAAAAATCGAAAATCTGCAATTGTGCTCCGATTTCGATTATTGATACCTCTATCAATAGGTGCTGAGACCTGTAATTATGATGCCAACGGGTATTTAGATCGCTCCAATATTTCTACACATTTTGTGGAAAATTTAATTTTATTGAAAATCAACTGAACTACAGCCCACAATTTCAGAGCTTTAAAAATCGAAAATCTGCAATTGTGCTCCGATTTCGATGATTGATACCTCTATCAATAGGTGTTGAGACCTGTAATTATGATGCCAACGGGTATTTAGATCGCTCCAATATTTCTACACATTTTGTGGAAAATTTAATTTTATTGAAAATCAACTGAACTATAGCCCACAATTTCAGAGCTTTAAAAATCGAAAATCTGCAATTGTGCTCCGATTTCGATTATTGATACCTCTATCAATAGGTGTTGAGACCTGTAATTATGATGCCAACGGGTATTTAGATCGCTCGAATATTTCTACACATTTTGTGGAAAATTTAATTTTATTGAAAATCAACTGAACTACAGCCCACAATTTCAGAGCTTTAAAAATCGAAAATCTGCAATTGTGCTCCGATTTCGATGATTGATACCTCTATCAATAGGTGTTGAGACCTGTAATTATGATGCCAACGGGTATTTAGATCGCTCCAATATTTCTACACATTTTGTGGAAAATTTAATTTTATTGAAAATCAACTGAACTATAGCCCACAATTTCAGAGCTTTAAAAATCGAAAATCTGCAATTGTGCTCCGATTTCGATTATTGATACCTCTATCAATAGGTGCTGAGACCTGTAATTGTGATGCCAACGGGTATTTAGATCGCTCCAATATTTCTACACATTTTGTGGAAAATTTAATTTTATTGAAAATCAACTGAACTACAGCCCACAATTTCAGAGCTTTAAAAATCGAAAATCTGCAATTGTGCTCCGATTTCGATGATTGATACCTCTATCAATAGGTGTTGAGACCTGTAATTATGATGCCAACGGGTATTTAGATCGCTCCAATATCTCTACACATTTTGTGGAAAATTTAATTTTATTGAAAATCAACTGAACTATAGCCCACAATTTCAGAGCTTTAAAAATCGAAAATCTGCAATTGTGCTCCGATTTCGATTATTGATACCTCTATCAATAGGTGTTGAGACCTGTAATTATGATGCCAACGGGTATTTAGATCGCTCGAATATTTCTACACATTTTGTGGAAAATTTAATTTTATTGAAAATCAACTGAACTACAGCCCACAATTTCAGAGCTTTAAAAATCGAAAATCTGCAATTGTGCTCCGATTTCGATTATTGATACCTCTATCAATAGGTGCTGAGACCTGTAATTGTGATGCCAACGGGTATTTAGATCGCTCGAATATTTCTACACATTTTGTGGAAAATTTAATTTTATTGAAAATCAACTGAACTATAGCCCACAAATTCAGAGCTTTAAAAATCGAAAATCTGCAATTGTGCTCCGATTTCGATGATTGATACGTCTATCAATAGGTGTTGAGACCTGTAATTGTGATGCCAACGGGTATTTAAATCGCTCCAATATTTCTACACATTTTGTGGAAAATTCAATTTTATTGAAAATCAACTGAACTATAGCCCACAATTTCAGAGCTTTAAAAATCGAAAATCTGCAATTGTGCTCCGATTTCGATGATTGATACCTCTATCAATAGGTGTTGAGACCTGTAATTGTGATGCCAACGGGTATTTAGAGCGCTCGCACATTTCTACACATTTTGTGGAAAATTTAATTTTATTGAAAATCAACTGAACTATAGTTCACAATTTCAGAGCTTTAAAAATCGAAAATCTGCAATTGTGCTCCGATTTCGATGATTGATACCTCTATCAATAGGTGTTGAGACCTGTAATTATGATGCCAACGGGTATTTAGATCGCTCCAATATTTCTACACATTTTGTGGAAAATTTAATTTTATTGAAAATCAACTGAACTATAGCCCACAAATTCAGAGCTTTAAAAATCGAAAATCTGCAAATGTGCTCCGATTTCGATGATTGATACGTCTATCAATAGGTGTTGAGACCTGTAATTGTGATGCCAACGGGTATTTAGATCGCTCCAATATTTCTACACATTTTGTGGAAAATTTAATTTTATTGAAAATCAACTGAACTATAGCCCACAATTTCAGAGCTTTAAAAATCGAAAATCTGCAATTGTGCTCCGATTTCGATGATTGATACCTCTATCAATAGGTGTTGAGACCTGTAATTATGATGCCAACGGGTATTTAGATCGCTCCAATATTTCTACACATTTTGTGGAAAATTTAATTTTATTGAAAATCAACTGAACTATAGCCCACAAATTCAGAGCTTTAAAAATCGAAAATCTGCAAATGTGCTCCGATTTCGATGATTGATACGTCTATCAATAGGTGTTGAGACCTGTAATTGTGATGCCAACGGGTATTTAGATCGCTCCAATATTTCTACACATTTTGTGGAAAATTCAATTTTATTGAAAATCAACTGAACTATAGCCCACAATTTCAGAGCTTTAAAAATCGAAAATCTGCAATTGTGCTCCGATTTCGATGATTGATACCTCTATCAATAGGTGTTGAGACCTGTAATTGTGATGCCAACGGGTATTTAGATCGCTCGCACATTTCTACACATTTTGTGGAAAATTTAATTTTATTGAAAATCAACTGAACTATAGCCCACAATTTCAGAGCTTAAAAATCGAAAATCTGCAATTGTGCTCCGATTTCGATGATTGATACGTCTATCAATAGGTGTTGAGACCTGTAATTATGATGCCAACGGGTATTTAGATCGCTCGAATATTTCTACACATTTTGTGGAAAATTTAATTTTATTGAAAATCAACTGAACTATAGCTCACAATTGCAGAGCTTTAAAAATCGGAAATCTGCAATTGTGCTCCGATTTCGATTATTGATACCTCTATCAATAGGTGTTGAGACCTGTAATTATGATGCCAACGGGTATTTAGATCGCTCCAATATTTCTACACATTTTGTGGAAAATTTAATTTTATTGAAAATCAACTGAACTATAGCCCACAATTTCAGAGCTTTAAAAATCGAAAATCTGCAATTGTGCTCCGATTTCGATGATTGATACCTCTATCAATAGGTGTTGAGACCTGTAATTATGATGCCAATGGGTATTTAGATCGCTCCAATATTTCTACACATTTTGTGGAAAATTTAATTTTATTGAAAATCAACTGAACTATAGCCCACAATTTCAGAGCTTTAAAAATCGAAAATCTGCAATTGTGCTCCGATTTCGATGATTGATACCTCTATCAATAGGTGTTGAGACCTGTAATTATGATGCCAACGGGTATTTAGATCGCTCCAATATTTCTACACATTTTGTGGAAAATTTAATTTTATTGAAAATCAACTGAACTATAGCCCACAATTTCAGAGCTTTAAAAATCGAAAATCTGCAATTGTGCTCCGATTTCGATTATTGATACCTCTATCAATAGGTGCTGAGACCTGTAATTGTGATGCCAACGGGTATTTAGATCGCTCGAATATTTCTACACATTTTGTGGAAAATTTAATTTTATTGAAAATCAACTGAACAGCCCACAATTTCAGAGCTTTAAAAATCGAAAATCTGCAATTGTGCTCCGATTTCGATGATTGATACCTCTATCAATAGCTGATGAGACCTGTAATTGTGATGCCAACGGGTATTTAGATCGCTCGAATATTTCTACACATTTTGTGGAAAATTTAATTTTATTGAAAATCAACTGAACTATAGCCCACAAATTCATAGATTTAAAAATCGAAAATCTGCAATTGTGCTCCGATTTCGATGATTGATACCTCTATCAATAGGTGTTGAGACCTGTAATTATGATGCCAACGGGTATTTAGATCGCTCGAATATTTCTACACATTTTATGGAAAATTTAATTTTATTGAAAATCAACTGAACTATAGCCCACAATTTCAGAGCTTTAAAAATCGAAAATCTGCAATTGTGCTCCGATTTCGATTATTGATACCTCTATCAATAGGTGTTGAGACCTGTAATTATGATGCCAATGGGTATTTAGATCGCTCCAGTATTTCTACACATTTTGTGGAAAATTTAATTTTATTGAAAATCAACTGAACTATAGCCCACAATTTCAGAGCTTTAAAAATCGAAAATCTGCAATTGTGCTCCGATTTCGATGATTGATACCTCTATCAATAGGTGTTGAGACCTGTAATTATGATGCCAACGGGTATTTAGATCGCTCCAATATTTCTACACATTTTGTGGAAAATTTAATTTTATTGAAAATCAACTGAACTATAGCCCACAATTTCAGAGCTTTAAAAATCGAAAATCTGCAATTGTGCTCCGATTTCGATTATTGATACCTCTATCAATAGGTGCTGAGACCTGTAATTGTGATGCCAACGAGTATTTAGATCGCTCCAATATTTCTACACATTTTGTGGAAAATTTAATTTTATTGAAAATCAACTGAACTATAGCCCACAATTTCAGAGCTTTAAAAATCGAAAATCTGCAATTGTGCTCCGATTTCGATGATTGATACCTCTATCAATAGGTGTTGAGACCTGTAATTATGATGCCAACGGGTATTTAGATCGCTCGAATATTTCTACACATTTTGTGGAAAATTTAATTTTATTGAAAATCAACTGAACTACAGCCCACAATTTCAGAGCTTTAAAAATCGAAAATCTGCAATTGTGCTCCGATTTCGATTATTGATACCTCTATCAATAGGTGCTGAGACCTGTAATTGTGATGCCAACGGGTATTTAGATCGCTCCAATATTTCTACACATTTTGTGGAAAATTTAATTTTATTGAAAATCAACTGAACTATAGCCCACAAATTCATAGATTTAAAAATCGAAAATCTGCAATTGTGCTCCGATTTCGATGATTGATACCTCTATCAATAGGTGCTGAGACCTGTAATTGTGATGCCAACGAGTATTTAGATCGCTCCAATATTTCTACACATTTTGTGGAAAATTTAATTTTATTGAAAATCAACTGAACTATAGCCCACAATTTCAGAGCTTTAAAAATCGAAAATCTGCAATTGTGCTCCGATTTCGATTATTGATACCTCTATCAATAGGTGTTGAGACCTGTAATTATGATGCCAACGGGTATTTAGATCGCTCCAGTATTTCTACACATTTTGTGGAAAATTTAATTTTATTGAAAATCAACTGAACTACAGCCCACAATTTCAGAGCTTTAAAAATCGAAAATCTGCAATTGTGCTCCGATTTCGATGATTGATACCTCTATCAATAGGTGCTGAGACCTGTAATTGTGATGCCAACGGGTATTTAGATCGCTCCAATATTTCTACACATTTTGTGGAAAATTTAATTTTATTGAAAATCAACTGAACTATAGCCCACAAATTCATAGATTTAAAAATCGAAAATCTGCAATTGTGCTCCGATTTCGATGATTGATACCTCTATCAATAGGTGTTGAGACCTGTAATTATGATGCCAATGGGTATTAAGTTCGCTCCAGTATTTCTACACATTTTGTGGAAAATTTAATTTTATTGAAAATCAACTGAACTATAGCCCACAATTTCAGAGCTTTAAAAATCGAAAATCTGCAATTGTGCTCCGATTTCGATTATTGATACCTCTATCAATAGGTGTTGAGACCTGTAATTCTGATGCCAACGGGTATTTAGATCGCTCGAATATTTCTACACATTTTGTGGAAAATTTAATTTTATTGAAAATCAACTGAACTATAGCCCACAAATTCATAGATTTAAAAATCGAAAATCTGCAATTGTGCTCCGATTTCGATGATTGATACCTCTATCAATAGGTGTTGAGACCTGTAATTATGATGCCAACGGGTATTTAGATCGCTCCAATATTTCTACACATTTTGTGGAAAATTTAATTTTATTGAAAATCAACTGAACTATAGCCCACAAATTCATAGATTTAAAAATCGAAAATCTGCAATTGTGCTCCGATTTCGATGATTGATACCTCTATCAATAGGTGTTGAGACCTGTAATTATGATGCCAATGGGTATTAAGTTCGCTCCAGTATTTCTACACATTTTGTGGAAAATTTAATTTTATTGAAAATCAACTGAACTACAGCCCACAATTTCAGAGCTTTAAAAATCGAAAATCTGCAATTGTGCTCCGATTTCGATTATTGATACCTCTATCAATAGGTGCTGAGACCTGTAATTGTGATGCCAACGGGTATTTAGATCGCTCCAATATTTCTACACATTTTGTGGAAAATTTAATTTTATTGAAAATCAACTGAACTATAGCCCACAAATTCATAGATTTAAAAATCGAAAATCTGCAATTGTGCTCCGATTTCGATGATTGATACCTCTATCAATAGGTGTTGAGACCTGTAATTATGATGCCAATGGGTATTAAGTTCGCTCCAGTATTTCTACACATTTTGTGGAAAATTTAATTTTATTGAAAATCAACTGAACTACAGCCCACAATTTCAGAGCTTTAAAAATCGAAAATCTGCAATTGTGCTCCGATTTCGATTATTGATACCTCTATCAATAGGTGCTGAGACCTGTAATTGTGATGCCAACGGGTATTTAGATCGCTCCAATATTTCTACACATTTTGTGGAAAATTTAATTTTATTGAAAATCAACTGAACTATAGCCCACAATTTCAGAGCTTTAAAAATCGAAAATCTGCAATTGTGCTCCGATTTCGATTATTGATACCTCTATCAATAGGTGTTGAGACCTGTAATTATGATGCCAACGGGTATTTAGATCGCTCGAATATTTCTACACATTTTGTGGAAAATTTAATTTTATTGAAAATCAACTGAACTATAGCCCACAAATTCATAGATTTAAAAATCGAAAATCTGCAATTGTGCTCCGATTTCGATGACTGATACCTCTATCAATAGGTGTTGAGACCTGTAATTATGATGCCAACGGGTATTTAGATCGCTCCAATATTTCTACACATTTTGTGAAAAATTTAATTTTATTGAAAATCAACTGAACTATAGCCCACAAATTCATAGATTTAAAAATCGAAAATCTGCAATTGTGCTCCGATTTCGATGATTGATATCTCTATCAATAGGTGTTGAGACCTGTAATTATGATGCCAATGGGTATTAAGTTCGCTCCAGTATTTCTACACATTTTGTGGAAAATTTAATTTTATTGAAAATCAACTGAACTATAGCCCACAATTTCAGAGCTTTAAAAATCGAAAATCTGCAATTGTGCTCCGATTTCGATGATTGATACCTCTATCAATAGGTGTTGAGACCTGTAATTATGATGCCAACGGGTATTTAGATCGCTCCAATATTTCTACACATTTTGTGGAAAATTTAATTTTATTGAAAATCAACTGAACTATAGCCCACAATTTCAGAGCTTTAAAAATCGAAAATCTGCAATTGTGCTCCGATTTCGATGATTGATACCTCTATCAATAGGTGTTGAGACCTGTAATTATGATGCCAACGGGTATTTAGATCGCTCGAATATTTCTACACATTTTGTGGAAAATTTAATTTTATTGAAAATCAACTGAACTATAGCCCACAAATTCATAGATTTAAAAATCGAAAATCTGCAATTGTGCTCCGATTTCGATGACTGATACCTCTATCAATAGGTGTTGAGACCTGTAATTATGATGCCAACGGGTATTTAGATCGCTCCAATATTTCTACACATTTTGTGAAAAATTTAATTTTATTGAAAATCAACTGAACTATAGCCCACAAATTCATAGATTTAAAAATCGAAAATCTGCAATTGTGCTCCGATTTCGATGATTGATATCTCTATCAATAGGTGTTGAGACCTGTAATTATGATGCCAATGGGTATTAAGTTCGCTCCAGTATTTCTACACATTTTGTGGAAAATTTAATTTTATTGAAAATCAACTGAACTATAGCCCACAATTTCAGAGCTTTAAAAATCGAAAATCTGCAATTGTGCTCCGATTTCGATGATTGATACCTCTATCAATAGGTGTTGAGACCTGTAATTATGATGCCAACGGGTATTTAGATCGCTCCAATATTTCTACACATTTTGTGGAAAATTTAATTTTATTGAAAATCAACTGAACTATAGCCCACAATTTCAGAGCTTTAAAAATCGAAAATCTGCAATTGTGCTCCGATTTCGATGATTGATACCTCTATCAATAGGTGTTGAGACCTGTAATTATGATGCCAACGGGTATTTAGATCGCTCGAATATTTCTACACATTTTGTGGAAAATTTAATTTTATTGAAAATCAACTGAACTACAGCCCACAATTTCAGAGCTTTAAAAATCGAAAATCTGCAATTGTGCTCCGATTTCGATGATTGATACCTCTATCAATAGGTGTTGAGACCTGTAATTATGATGCCAACGGGTATTTAGATCGCTCCAATATTTCTACACATTTTGTGGAAAATTTAATTTTATTGAAAATCAACTGAACTACAGCCCACAATTTCAGAGCTTTAAAAATCGAAAATCTGCAATTGTGCTCCGATTTCGATTATTGATACCTCTATCAATAGGTGCTGAGACCTGTAATTGTGATGCCAACGGGTATTTAGATCGCTCCAATATTTCTACACATTTTGTGGAAAATTTAATTTTATTGAAAATCAACTGAACTATAGCCCACTATTTCAGAGCTTTAAAAATCGAAAATCTGCAATTGTGCTCCGATTTCGATGATTGATACCTCTTTGAGTGTATAGTGCGGAATCCATGGGCCGACCCACCTTTCATTCCAGTACTATAGGCTGGCATGAAGCAATGCAATGTGCAGGTGGTTTAAACGAAAGCGGGTCTATAGCCGTACGTCCTCGAGTTGGCTGGCAACGGCGTAAGGTATGACATTAAAAGGGAACTGCGAGAGTTGGGAGTGCTTCGAGCTCCAGAAAAGATTGCAAAAGATTAAAGTAAAAAATAAAAAACAAACATTTTCAGTAAAGTTACTAGGTGTTTGTTTTTTTTTTAAAAGTTCGTCAAAAAAGGTCGTTAGAAACATAATTTTATTGCGGTTTCACAAAACGAATAACCACAAAAACCAGTAAGTTGCAGTTGCTAGGTTTTGTGTGAAAGTGGTAGATAAGCAGAGCAAAATGTAACAAATACTGAAATTTAAATCCTGTCATAACATAATGTTTGATTTTCCTCTCACAATTCTAATAAAATTACACAAACCCTGTCAAGTAATAGTTAATGATTTTAATTCAATTACGACCTTTTCATATCGTATATCGTCTATATCTCTCTACCTTATTGATTGCATCAGATAAATTTTACGGATCATTGATTGATTTTGTTTATCAAACTTTAAAAATCGAAATGAATTAAACATAAAACTATTATTAAATAGTAAATATTTATACTATTAGATACTACTAATGTGTTGTTTATTCTTTATAAATAAGTAAGAGTAAAATACCATTTTCGATAATAGATAAAATAAGGTTAGTAAAGATATCTATTTCTTGGTTCTTTTTTGTATGGATGTGTGTATGTGTTTTTCGGTACTTAGATACCCAAACACCAATCTTTAAAGATTTTCAGATATAAACAATGAGAATTAAACTTTTATAATACGAGTAGTAATAATAGAACAGAAATAAAAAGATAAAATGGAATAAAAAGGAAATTACAAATAGGATGGTGAGAATGGGTAACCGCCACCTTTAGGGATTGTTAATTAAGATTATTGGGATAGATTTTCGTCCTTTGATAAAACACAAACAAACACAAAAAAATTTGGTATAAAAATTAGTTGGATGAATTTTTGTTGTTGTTCGTGTTTTGGTTCCAGGAATAAGCTTTGGACAAATAAATTACTTGTTTAAATTACACTTAATTTGGTTTTTGATTTACAAAGAATATTTTCGTTGTGTGTTGAGAGTGTTGTTAATTTGCTTTAATATGTATTCGCAAGCTTTCAGTAAATACCTAAAAGCTGGATTAAAATAAATAGATTATGTTTAATTAAATTAAATGATTCCGTATCTAAGCATCGTTAATATCTTTAATTTGTTTACTAATTCAAATTCAATCTATGAAAAGAACGGAAATGTGCAGAACTATTTTATCCATAGAAAGATATCTTTGTCTCTATTAAAATCAATAAGATTCTTTCGGCTTGTTATAGACAAAATATATTAACAATAATGGCATTCATAACATTATTCGACTTGTTAATCAGAAAAAATGAGGAGGCCAATCATTTATAATATACATATCTTCCAAAAAAGTAGAAATATTAAGATCCCCCCATACTTTAACCCAAGAGTCATACAAAGTGTGTCTATTCTAGGTCTACTCTTCAGGTAGCTACGACCTGTTTCAACAAATTAAGCAACACATCGCCGAAGCGATCGGTGACAGCAAATCCATTACCATCCATTACCATCAATGACAGCAAATCGCTTGCAACGATGGGCTCTTTTTCTAATGGGTTATACCTACACAATGCGTTTCCGTCCGACTGCTAAGATTACCCATGGGTCCAGATAATCAATTCGAAAGTGTCGAAGATATGCTAGAGAATTAGAGATGAATCAAATATATACCGAAGAACGTGATCAGTTCCCGATCGATACCAAGAGACTAGCAACATGTAAGGCTCGAGACCCAGTATTATCGAAGATTACAACTTTCGTAAAAGAAGGTTGGCCGGATACCATCAAAGGCGAGCAGCTGCGGGCATATGGCGCAAGACAAAAGTATATTTCCATTTTTAATAATGTTTTGCTATTGCAGACTGACTATACTCGAGTAATTGTACCAGCCGGTTTACGCAAGTTACTGATGAAAATGTTACATGAAGAGCATTGGCGTGTGGTGCGAACCAAATAGATGGCTCGCCGTTACGGTTGGTGGCCCCAGAAAGTTCAAGATATCGAAGCGATGATCAAATGTTGCTCCAGTGGTCAAGAGATGTCGTCCGCGGCACCTAGGGAATTCAAAAGTTGGCCAAAAGCAGTGAACCAGTGGGAGAGAATACATTTAGATTTTGCGGGGCCGTTTCTGGGCAGCGTGTGGATGCCTTCTCTCGATATCCATATGTTATAAAAATGCAAGGCATTACTACCCATCGACCGTCCGGTCTCTGGAAGCCATTTTCGCAATTGAGGTTTTGCCGAACACGGTCGTAAGTGATAACGGTACCGCGGTTACGTCGGGTACGTTCTGTGAATTTTGCTTGCAGAACATTCAAACATTTCACAACAGCGCCATTTCATCCCGCATCAAATGGAGAAGCGGAGAGGTTCGTGCGAACTTTTAAAAGCGCGATGACATAGAAGATATACGAAGGTGGTTCAACCGACCACCCATTGCTGACATTTCTCAGCACCTATCGGTTTTCGCCTGATCGTTCCGCTGGTAAATCGCCAGCTGAGAGAATTCATGGGCGCCACCCCAAAACAGCATTATCGGTGATGTGCCCACTTTAATCAATGGCTAAGTCGGAGGACCCGCCGAAATTCAAAGTAAATCAGGCGGTATTCGTTAGAGGTTTTTCAGTAGGAGAGCCGAAGTGGTTCAAAGGAACTATAAGTCACAAATAAGAAACTAAGATGTACATTGTGTCAACGAATAAAGGCGATATGAGGCGACATCAAAATCAAATACGTCAGCGTATCGAAAAAAATGAGGATACCTATCCATTCACACAGCGATTACTTGAAAGAATTAACTCCACACATAGACCCGATAATTATCGTTCTACGGTAATAAACAACTTAGTTTCGAACATTGCCAAGACGATCTAATCGAACTCGCATACCGTAGTTTTATTTCATTATCACTAGGGACTGTGGAACGCTTTGAAATAATAGAACAATGCAAATTAAAGCTCATATTTTATATTGTTTTTGGTGTAATGGTAACGCACTGGACTAGAACGGCAGAGGTCTTCTTCTTTTTTATAAATTAAATATTTCGCTTTATAATTATTACAGTAATTACACAAGAAAATACGTGGTATGCGTTTATTTTTGCGCCTAAATGTATGCGAACACTACTACAAGTTATTTAAAAAGTTTTATAATATGAGTTGTAGTAAGCCACTAAGCCATGAGATTTTTGTGGTAAAAATTTGTTTTCCTATCATAAACTTCATAGCATGCTATGTTTGAAACAATATAACAATGAAACTTAAATAAATTGTATTAGGCTGAACGTGGCTTAGCAGTAACGTGTTGGACTAGAGCGGCTAAGATCTGGTGTTTGATTATGCCCAAGGCATTTTAGTTCAAAAAATTAACACGAAATTTTGCCTTTAGTCGTGGGCAATTACTGTAAGCGCATTACCTTCATGCCTGACGCATAATATTATCTCAAAGACGTTTAAATTGCCGCATAAATTTTAATTAAAATTACAAACTACAGAATAGCGATTTACAATGCTTGTGGGCACTGTAGCAAGAGAACGCCTCTTCTGATCGGAGCAATTCTTATCTCAATTTGTGAGTAAAGAAACTATGGTGGATAATTAGTTTTTAATTAAAGTAATTAACCTCCACAAAACGTTTAAATGAAATTGATATCTGCAAAATAGCGAGGTGGCTTATAATTTATATTGCATTAAAATAATTAATCTCAACATCTTATAAACATTATCGCGCATAACACCCACGGCCGTGTAGACGACACAGCCCACCCCAAATTATTACTTTTTAAACAAAAGCCCAGCTCACGTTATTTGTCGGTGTATAAGGTTTTCTGTAGGATGCCCCAACATATGTAAAATCATCATTAAAAGCCCTTACTCTTTGGTTTAAGGTCTATTTAAGGTACAATAATCCTTAAAAGCCTTAAATCTCGAGCTATTCCTACTCGACTAAAAAAGTATAAATTGGTCAAATTGTGATTGTGGCAGCGACCACTGGACATCACCATTATATATAAATTGTATCCGTCCTAGGACAGGCTGCACCCCCTAGTACATAAACAAGAGTGTTGATATAGTCAACACAGCTCGTTATAGTGAAAAGAAAAGTAACCTGAATAAAGCATTGTAGATTCTGAATTTGTTTCGATTAAATCCAACACTTATATTCCTTTTTTATTTTTTTTCCTCATGTAGTTCTATTAGACAAATTAAAAGATCAGCGTAACATCTCGTTTCGTTTTCTTGCAAAACATTTTTAAGTATAAAAAATGTCTAAGTTGTCGTTCTTAAACGTGTTTTGCAAGAAAATGAAATGAGATATTACGCTGATTTTTTAGTTGGTCTAATTGAACTAAATGGGGAAAAAGATAAAAAAATAACAAAGCCAATCATATAGTGTTAGGTTAGGTTAGGTTTGGGTGGCGGTCCACTAGGACCAGGCATATACACAAAAAAGGTCCGTAGCCGTACCAAAATTTAAAAATTTTCCTCCAACTCATTGAAACCACTTTGAGCTTGCTATGAAGACTCTTTAAAACAGCAAGGAAAACAAAAGCCGCTGTAGACTGGGACTCCTATAAGGAAGTCCTCAAAATTTACAAATATCTTATAGTGTTAAAGTTAGCCGAAAGTTGCCAGCTGAAAGTGAAAAGTCGATAATGCAGACTGCATTACTCCAGCCGAAAGTGTACCCCCGAAAGTAAAAAATGGTAATGCAGATTGCGTTATCCCAGGCGAAAGTAAAAAAATCGTTAATGCAGATTGTGTTATCCCAGCTGAAAATAAAAAATTAAGTCAATATCGCTCGGTAGTGTTTATCCTAGAAACTAATAAGGAATATAACGATGCATGATTATCATTGAATATCTTTGTTAATATTTATATATGGCAAAACCTGGCTGCAGTTGTTCCTCATGGAAAATTGTGGAAAACTCGGTACACCCAAAAAAATATTTTAATTGAAATAAAAACCGCCTCTAGAGTGTTATGTCTGGAGATGTATTTTATTGATGTGACTTGTCAATAGCTATCGCAGGAAAAAAATACAGTTTAAGTTTCCCGTGGAAAATCTCGGAAAATTTGAGAGACGTTCCAGCCGAAAGTAAAAACATTGAATTTTCTTAGATTTCCCACGGGAAATTTGAACTGAATTGTTCTCCTGCGATAGCTATTGACAAGTCACATGAATAAAATACATCTCCAGACATAACACTCTAGAGGCTGATTTTATACAAATTTTCTAATGATTTTTGGAATTTTCCGAGATTTCTCACGGGAAACTTGAACTGATTTTTTTTCCCTGCGATGGCTATTGCCTAATCCAATAATCACAATTCAACTTCAGATATACTCTCTAGAGGTTGATTTTATTCCAATTTTGTGAATTCTTTTGATTTTCCAAAGTTTTCCGCGATTAGGTTAAACAAAGTTTTCCACGTAAGACTTTTTACAAAATTGTTTATTAAGAGCCATGTGTCCTATTTACTTTCGGCTGATAACCACAAAAATTTTTATTTTCGGCTGGAATGTTAATAATGTAATCTGCATTATCGACTTTATACTTTCGGCTGGAAACTTTCGGCTAACTTTAACAGGGTGCCAATCATAGGGTTTGCTTATTTCTTGTTCCTCATGGTTTCCCGTTGTTCTGCAATCTGTGAGTATAGTACGACCACTCGGTTTTTGGACGGTGTTACCTATTATGGGGAATTACCGATTTTGCAGTTATCTTGCTACTTAACTTCCTCTATAGTTAGCAGGATGTTGTCCGTTACAATTTACGCATTTTGGAGGCACCTTTTTGTCAAATTACAAGTTTGAACAAAATTTTTCCCCGAACATTTCACACATCTAGGCTCTCGTTTGCAATATTTTTGCGTGCGATTAAATAGTCGGCATTTTTTACACTGAGAAAAGAACTGCCTTAATATTGTATTTTTTTCTATTTTTTCAATGCTATTAAAAGTAAGCATACACATTTGTGTTCCCTTTTGGTAATTTTGATCCTATGGCAATATTTATGTACACCCAATCCCTTTTTTACGCGGTTTTTTTACGCGATTTCACTTTTACGCGATCTATTTCGTAGGTACACTTTCCTTTTTTTACGCGTTTTATCCACTTTTACGCGTTTTTATTTTTCCAAAAAATTCAAAATCTGCAGTTCAGTGCATTATATTTTATGTTACATCGAACATTACACAAAACTAGGGAATTCCCGTTTCGTCGACAAATATTATCTCTTTGTTGCATTTTATTTTTACTTTAGTTTATTAGAATATTTTAATGGTGTTGGATGTGCATCTGTCTTATCTACATATAACGTTCTAAACGCAAGATAATATTAAGTTAAAGTGTATAAAGCGCCGTCGTGTATATTAATTTATTAATTATAAATTATATAATAAATTGCTATTATTTTATTTAAGATATTCAATTGGTAAATCAAATAGAACCAAGCGCAAGGGAATTTCACTAGAACTTAAAATCAAAGTTCTGGACTGTCTAGAACAAGGTGTATAGGTCCTACAAGAGTTGGTCAGAAACTTGGTCTAAGTGAATCGACAGTGCGTACAATAAAGAAGAATGAAAATTCAATCAGACAGTCCATAGTAGGTGGTTAAAAAGGTAACGGCAACAACATCGTCGTATTGAAGAAATGTTAATGTTGAAATGTTAATGGAAAATCTCCTAGCGATATGGATTGAAGATCTTAATCAAAAAAGGATCCCTGTTGACACAGCTATGATTAAAGAAAAGGCCATTCGTATTTATAATGCAATTTTGAACCAAGAACCCTCAACATCATCATCTGCACAACAGAGGAAAAATGAATTTTCAGTCAGCGGAGGATGGTTTTTTAAATTTTTAGAATGACAAGGTTTTCATAATTTGAAAACCAAAGGAGAAATTGCTTCTGCTTACGTAAAAGCTGCTGTAGATTATCTCCCAAAACTGGTAAAAATTATCGAAGAAGGTGGTTACACACCAGACCAGGTGTTCAACGCAGACGAAACCGGGCTATTTTGGAAACGACTGCCAACCCGGACGTACGTGTCGAAATTTTAGAAGTCAGTAGGTGGTTTTAAAGTAGCAAAGGAGCGTGTAACATTTTTGCTATGCAGTAAAGTTTCCGGAGACCAAATGCTTAAACCTCTGCTCGTAAACAAGAACCTCAGGCCAGGAGCACTAAAAGGCAAGGATTTAATGAAATTACCCGTTCATTGGGTTGCAAATAAAAAGGCGTGGGTCACTGCCGTTATATTCAAAAATTGGTTCGAAAATGTTTTGTACCAGAGGTGAAGCGGTATTTGAAAGAAAAGAACCAGACCTTCAAGGTCCTGTTAATTATTGATAATGCACCTGGTCATCCAGTATTAAACCATCCCAACATAAAGGTAATTTTTCTCCCATCTAATACCACATCAATCATACAACCGTTGGACCAAGGAATCATATCGACGTTCAAAATGTACTATCTGAAAAAGACTTTTCAATGCATTCTGGAAAAAATGGATAATGACGATGAATTGGATTTCAGTAATGCTTGGAAGCAATTTTCTATTATGAATTGTAAGACATACGCAACTTCAGCGGAAATGGTTTGGAAACCATTATGTCCAGCTTGTGTTGCAACTGAAACAGTTTTAACAGATAATCGTAGCAATTACGATGAAATAATTAATTTGGCGCATTCCGTGGGTGGGGAAGGATTTGAAGATATGACCCGTGAAGATCTTGATGAGATCCTTCTCGACCAGTTGCTAGATGAGGAAGATTTAATTGAAATTGCTTCCATAAATGATGAATCATCAAACAGCAGTGAAGAAGAAGCCGAGGTGCTACCACTTTTTTAAAGAAGGTTTAAAACTTGCAACACAGCTAGAAAACTATTTTCTCGCAAAATGATCCGAATAGCGAGCGAGCACGAAAATTTCAACACGAATTAAGGCTCTGTATGATGAGCTACAAGGAGCTGCATAAGGAATTAATGGGACCGGAGTGAAACCGGTCAAATCAAAGACACATTACGGAGTTTGTTGTGAAGTCAAACTCTTGTTCAATAGAACAACAAAAGAATCCATTAATTTACATAGTTTTATTGCATTTCTAAAGCTGCAAACCACAGAAAAAAGAATACAAACAGAATTGAAAACAAGAAGAAACATTCACGTAAACGCATTTTTGAGCCAACATCCATTTGAACTACTAGGCCCATCTGTGTGGAAGATTTATAACTATTTGAGGAAAGCTTTTCAAAACTTTTTTTTTATATGATCGACGTAAACAAAAACAAAACCTTGAAATGCACAAAATGAAATGCATTTCCATTTAAAACAAAATTCAATACATATACAAAAACGAATTTAGTTAGCTATATCAATGCCATCTTGAATATACAGGCCTATGAATGACTACAAACAGTGACGACACACTTAGTCTCCGCCGCTACGTGGCAGTGTAGTAAAGTAAAGATATTTTTTTTTGTTTTGTTTCATCTTTCATGTTAAAATATTTTTATTTTTTATTTAGTGCATTATATTACGTCAAAGGGAGATGTCACGCGTTTGTTTTACGCTTAATTAATTTTTACATAAATTAATTTTTATTTGATTTAATTTATTTTCAGTAATATTTTCAATATTTTATTATTAAAACACATAATGCACTAGATGTATCTAAAAAATTTAAATTTACATGAATAAATCAAATTCACATGGTATTCTTCTTTGATCAGAAAGTGCGTGTCTCCCTTCTTTGAAGCATTATGCTGCACTAAAAAAACTAAATGAATAAAAATGTTTTCGGACAAAACAAAATCGAAAAAAACATCTTTTCTTTATTATACTGCCGCGTAGCGGAGAGACTTAATGTGTTTCAATTTGTAAAAATTGCTTGTAGTCATAGGCTTGTATATCTAGTAGGCATTGGCTATATCCATATACATATGTATGTCTATATGTACTTGTATATTCTCTTTTCTGTGATTCGTTTTTTGTTTATCTGCATAGCTAACTGTATTTTTCAAATATTATTTTTTTAAATTGTGTTCGTTTTGTTTTGTGTTGTAGAAAACAACTAAAGTGTTTTTAAGGAAAATCGGTAATTTGTTGTAACAACGAAATAATTGAAATATTGCCGTTTTATAAATCATTGGTTCAGACGCTAAGTCAATATTGCTTATTTAAGCGATACATAAACATAACAAAATATTGTGGAAAATATACGTTCGTTTAGTATTAATTGAATTTTGGATTAATATTTTGTGAAAAATCGAAAGGAAGTTAGTTATAAAATGAATAAAACAAGTTGTAATTTTGGTGGAAAGTGCTTGGTTTGTGACAGAAGTAAAAGGAGTGATGAAAACTGTCGATTATTTAGTTTTCCGGTGAATAATCCTGTTCGTTTAGGAATTTGGGCTCAGAAATGTAATGTAGATATTTCTAATTTTAGTAAAAAAAAAAAATTTTTATGTGAATTACATTTTGAAACAAAATATTTAAGAAAAAGGTACTTATCTACAAACGCTATCCCAACATTATTTTTAAACAATTTATGTGTTGAGTCCAAAGTTTCAATCCCGAATATAAAGGTTTATTCTGGGCCTGGTAAAAAACATCCTGTTACAGATAATTTTCAAACATTAAGCAGTAATCGTAGCACTGTTACTGCTACAGAAACTAATGTATGCGCAACAATTGTGCATGATGGTGTTCAAAAAGCTATCCGAACTTATCCCTGTGCTAAAGGAAAAAGGCAACCGTTATCAACTTTTAACACAGAAATGAAAACAATTACTCCATATAATTTTTACGAAGATCAAAATCAAACTAATTGTGACAGTTGTCTTAAAAATGAAAAAATACATTATATTACAGACGGAAAAATACGGAATTAAACAAAAAGTGTAAATCGTTGGCAAAATAAAATTCTAAAAAATAAATTTAGGGTTTTTACTTCAACACAAAAAATCAAAAATCAAATTACAAAGAAATATAAATTTTTAAGACAAAAAACTATTTCATCTCACATTGACGATTTAACTCATATTAATGAAAATACAAAAGAATTTTGTAAAATGTTGCTAGAAAAACGAAGTAAAAATACGAAATATACAAATGCACAACGAAACTTGGTTCAAAGTATTGAGTTTAGGTCTCATGCAGCTTACGAATTTCTACGCAATTCATTGGAACTTCCTTTACCAACTACAAGATCGATTAACAACTGGCGTATTTTAAATCAAATGCAACCAGGTTTCAATATTGAATTACTAAAACAAATTTCATTAAAAATCAAGGATATGCCAGAATATTTACAACAACATGTTCTTTTATTTGACGAAATTAAGATTAGGCAAGATTTAAAATACAGTTCAGTTACCGATGAAATAGTAGGCCTAGTTGATTTTGGTGAAGGCGACAGATTACCAGTTCCAGCAAAGTACATTTGTTTATTTATGGCCCGAGGTCTGTTTAGTGCTGACAAATTCATAATTAGCTACGTAACAACAGATAGTCCGATTTCAGGTCATAAATTAAAAGATCTAATTTTGAAAAATATAGAGATAATACAAAAATTAGGTATCAATCTTTGGGCAGTCGTAAGTGATCAGGGTGCAAACAATCGCAACGCTTATAAAAAACTAGGAGTGGAGCTGGAAAAACCATATTTTATATTTGATAACAAAAAAATATATGCGTTATACGACATACCTCACCTATTCAAATCAATTCGCAACACTATGATTAATTACGACATCACAACACCCAATGGCTTAGTATCTTGGGACGTCATTATTGAATTATATCAAATGGATAGTCAATCAGTAACACGGGTCTGTCCAAAGCTTACATCAAGACATATTTGTCCCTTAACATTTGAGAAAATGCGCGTTAGTTTGGCTACGCAAATTTTAAGCCATAGCTGTTCAAGTGGCATTAAGACTTTTGCACATTTAAACAAATTTAAAAATAAAAAAGTTATTGAAAGTGCCTCAGCTACCGCAATATTTTTAGAAAAAATGAATCAACTATTTGATTCACTAAATAGTAGATGTAGGTTTTCTCCAAATAAGGCTAATTCCGGATTGACTTTGGAACCAGATAATGTGCCATTTACAATATTAAAAGATGTATCTGAATACTTAAAACTTCTACATGTAGAGAGCACAAATAAAATTTATTGTATAGATGGACTTCGTCAAAGTATATTGGGTATTATACAAATGCTAAACCAATTATATGAATCAACTTTGGATGTGTCGTACATTTTAACTTCGAAACTGCAAACAGACGCCGTCGAAAATTTATTTTCCCAGATTCGATCTAAAGGGGGCAATAATTTCAATCCTTCCGTATACGAGTTTAATTTTATAATTGCGAAAATCATCTCTAATAAATTTATTTTTCATTCATCTTGTGTCAATTACGAAACCGATAATTGTTCATATATTTTAGATTCAAATATTTTAAAATCGGCCGTTGAAAAATCTAATACAAACACTTTATCTTGTGACCATGTTAATGACAGCCAGGAACTATAAAACAATATAGACAATTATTCAGAGTCCGAGTTTAACGAAATTGCGTTTGTTCACAGCTTTATAAATCACAATCTGGAAATAGATTTATCTTCTTTACGATATTTTGTTGGGTACGTCATCTTTAAGCTACTAAAAAAGTCTCACTGCGAATCTTGTAAAGAATTAATGACTAAACCAGAGGAAAATTTATCTTTGCCTTCTGAATATTTACTAAAATGTAAGAATTTTTTAAATCCGTCCGAAGAACTATATTTAAAAAATCCAAATGATTTTTTCTTTGAGCTGTCACATATACATGTGGAAATTTTTGCAACACATTTTAAATTGAATATGCACAAGAAGAAACTTTTAAAATCAATTTACGAAAAATGTATAACTGCTACTAACAGTCATACAAAATTTGGTGAATGGTTTACAGGCAGCTGCACAGAACACAAAGAATCTGCCCTTAAGTTTCTGCTTCTGGTCTTGATTCGTAAACATTGTACATGGCAATTGCAGAAAATCAAAGATGAGAAAAAAAATCCTTCAAGATCTCATGATCGAAAATTAAAAATTTTGTGCAATTAAGCAATTTATAATTAAAGAAATTATTTAACACTGTGAATTAATTTACATTTTAATTTTCAATTTTTTTGTATTTTATTTATCTTTTTTTTCCAAAATAAACAATGAATTAAAAATAAATAAATGTACACATTTGCAAGCCTACTAAATACAAATGCGTTCAGCTTATTAATCAAAATACAATTTGTTTTATTTCCTTGCATTCGGTTTTATCTCGAAAAGGTATTGTAAATTCGTAAGTATGTACATATGTACTATATACAAAGAACAGAGAAAACTAAAAATATTAAAAAAAAATAAAAAATCGAAGACACAAACCATCCAAAAATTGTAGCATACCTATTTTCTAAAGTTTCTTTAAACTTTTTGTTTTTTGAAGTTACAAGCCATTTCATAGAGGGCAAAGGAATTTCGCTGAAAAAATATTTTTTTTGATTTTTTGTTCTTGTTTTCAATTCTGTTTATATTCTTTTTTCTGTGTGCAAACACACTGTTATCACGTCACGTGAGCTCACGCGCTGTCACGCAAACTCCCATTACAGGTAAAAAGTACACATTATCGTTTTACATAGTATTTTAATGGATTAGAAACACACTGATATTACCTCACGTGTATCACGTCATGTCATCAAACTCATGTGTGACAGCACGCTTCTATTTTCTGTAAATTTACATATTTCTACTGTATTAGAAATAAAAAAATAATTAATAGGTGGTAATCTGCGAAATCATTGACTGTGCGTATGTTTGCTCATACAGTTGCCGTTATTTTAAATTTGTGGCAAAACAAAATTGAATTTACATCACAACTTTAACTTCTTAAATGGAATATTAATTCTAGTTATATTTAAAAATGGACGAGATTTTAATAGAAAAGGTCAGCGAACATGAGGTTATAAAGTCAGGGAACATGGGGCTTAGTTATCGCGATCAACATATTCGGCAAGCAGCTTGGGAGGAAATTGGAAGTGAACTACAAATATCAGGTATTTACAAAAATATTTTTATTTTATAAATCATATAATTTTATCACGAATAATTTTTGATTATTTATGGATGAATTCTTCCCTTACGCACATACTAAAGTTGCCAAACTACACTACCGGCTTCAGAATTAAAATATTCTTTAAATTTCTCTCGAACTTGAAAAGATTGGTGCGTGCAATTTCTTCTTAGAGAATCGAAATTTAGTAAAGCTGATTCTGAAAGATGAAGTGATTCGAAATCTGGTTCAAATGCACTGTCCATGCATAACATATTATGTTGGCAGCACGATGCAAGCACTATTTTGTCAACAAATTCTGGTTGTACTTCCAAATACCTCCGAAAACATCTCCAACACGTAGCTAGAATGCCAAAATCATTTTCTACGATACGTCTTGCTCTTGACAATCTGTAATTAAATATTTTATTGGCTCATTGTCTTTTAAGTTATTTCTACTATTATACATATATGGGCAAGAAGGTAAGTTTTCAGTGTAAACGCTTCATCTATAGCTATATATAGTTATGGTTCTCCGGTTTCAATCAGAGGTTCTGGTGCTGGCACACTGAAACTGTTACTGTGTAATTTTTTACCAATTAATGAATCAGAAAAATCCCATCATACACTATTTCTACCATATGAGTTGACATCAATCGCAATAAACTTATGATCAGCATCAACTATAATTAAAAGTACAATAGAATGGCTTCCTTTGTAGTTGTATTACGTAGATGCAGCATAGGGTATTGTATGCTAATATGCTTGCCGTCGATAGCAGTGGCGTAGCCAGAAATTCGTCGAAGGGGGGTTCTTTAAATAAAAAAATAATTTCTATAAGGAAATAATGCATTCGAATTTATTTGAATTTAATTTTTTATTCGTTTTTTTATAATTTTATATTGATTCGTCATGACACTAATGCCAATTCATCGAGGACACAGTCTATTTATATAACCACATCTCTGTGACAAATTTTAATGATGCCAATCCATTTAGTCGCTCCTCACCGATTGTGTTTCGAAGGTAATTCTTAAGGCGTCTGTTTCGAAGGTAATGCTTAAGGCGACTCTAATTGGAGAGATAATCCAGGTTAAAAGTCCTAGAAAAATTTGACAAATATTTTGTGCTAATTTTATTATTATAGGTAGAAGCATTCAAAATCTATCTGACCGTCTTTTAAACATTTTGATTAACTTCGCTTAGATAATCTAATTTCGACTAAATCTGGAAAAGGCCTACACAGATCTATAAAAAACACGGTAATATTATGCCGCTTTGTATACATTTCTTTTATGTGAAGAAGCAAAAATAGGTTTCATGTATTGTACTTGTATATAACAGGTAATGATTATTTTCTTTAATCGAATTATAAATGATTTTGTGTGCATCGACTCATCACCATGTAATGATTTTATGATATGTGAAACTTAGGGAGGGGGGGTGTTCAACCTCCTGCAACCACCCTTCTCTACGCCGCTGTGATAGTACCAATGCAGTTTGAAAAATGGTACATTTGTTTGGATCGTACTGCAATGGATTTCCACATATCTTCCGTTGGCTCTGGCTTTGCAATTGGTCTAAATTTGAAGAACTAGTTGAACTACAATTTTCCATCGTTAAAAACAATAGACGTATCCAGTTCAGTTAGATCTACAAATGAAATGTTTTTCAAATGTAGACAAGAATTTTTAGTCTCACTAAAACAGTAAGACTAATCTAAATTTTTGACTGAGATATTTGTATCCAGCGCATAGAATTTGTGAGGCCTCTTTTTTTAGTGAGATCTATCTGCGCTGGATATGCCCAATGACAAACTGGCATAGAGAAAATATAAAATACACTGTTGTGTGATAATAACGTGAAAGCAGTATATTTCTAAGCATGATATTACAGTTTAAATTTGTCTTCGTGACAGCATGTGAGCTCATATGACGTGAAAACAGTGTGTTTGCGCCTTAAAACAATTTTTTGTTGACGAATTGTAAAAATATCCTATGGAATTTCAATGAAACTATGATATAAAATTATTGTTTCCAATTTTTTTTATATGTAGTTTTCGATTCGCGATTAATCCGCTCCCGCGGGTTCTATAATCACATGATTTTGTTTTGTTTTTGTCGCTCAGTTGGTATGATTGCATCAATTAATAGTAGGCATTGTTTTTTGAAATATTTGTTCGCGTTGGAATTGTTGTGGTGGCGAACGCATAAATTCAGGTGCAAGACAAAATGCGTGAATCGCCACATGAGTCCCCCACGAGTGAATTTACCCCGTCTGTAAGTGTATACGTGTGTGATGCTTGTGCTAGTGTGTTGCTGGCGCGTGTGTGATGTTTGCTTGCGTGCGTGTGTGTGCTGCGTGCGTGTGTGTTGTGTGCGTGTGTGTGTTGCGTGCGTGTGTGTGTTGCGTGTGTTTGTGTTGCTTGCTTGCGTGCGTGTGTGTGTGTGCGTTGCGTGATTCTCGTGCGTATGCGAGTGTGTGTGAGTGAGGACCGTCAGCAAAACCGCGACTTTCCCGTGTTAAGTTTGACATTTGCTTGTCTCAGTTTTGCCTGGTCCCTGCCTGACCTCAAAACATGCGCCAAAGCAGAAGGGTGGTTCTGTTTGACGTAACCTATTTTGAGGTTAGTTCTATCTATGTTGTGCCAGTCTGGGGGTGAGGTTGGGAATGGCTGGGTTATTTTGCCATACGACGCCATGTTGATTAAAACACAAAACAAATAATATTGTATTGCAAAGAAAATAAATAAACTCTTAATAAAAATTTAACCGGAATGATTATAAACTGGTGGTGAAAAATTTACACAAAAAAAAAAATAAAGTGATTGGGTAGTTGTTGCTGGTGCTGTTGCTGGATCTGTTGTCGGTGATTACTCCGATGAGGATGATGGCTATGGTGGTGATGATGTTTGGTGTCGGCGCTGTTATTATACTGATTGTTGTGATCAGGGCGATGATGGTGTTTGTTGTGTCCGTTGCTGATGGTGGTCGTGATGCTGCTGGACGCCCCGTCCAATGTGTGCTTCTGTAGGTGTGGCATGTGTTGCGCTCAGATGATAGCGCCGCCACTTTCAGGTACTGTAGTGGTACTGTGATGGTGGTGGTGGTCGCGGCGACGTTAGCGATGACGATTGTGGTGATGAATGCTGATTTGTTGGTGCTTTGATATTCTCGGGCATTGAATATGCGTTTATGTGACAAGTGAGTATATTTAATGTGGTGTGACTCCATTTAAATTTGCGGTATTGGAATTGTACCGTACGTGCGAATGTGTATGGTGTGACACCTAATAATTGTTGTAGGTGCGTGTTGATTACGATGCTATTAATTTTAGCTGGTTTGATAACAGCGATTTTATTATGTCGCCTGATGTGGTGATAATGTTGTTATTGCAGCTGCTGCTGTCGGTCGTAATTCCTGTAATGGCCGATGGTATGTATGGCATCGTACGTCATTTTATATGTTTGACGGTGTCCGACCGCATGTGTGTACTGTCTGCATAACGTGTGTGTGCTCGGTTAAATTCCCCTTAGTGATGACGAAGCTGGCTCCGATGATGTTGGTAGACGGTAAGGCGTGGTTTCGTTAATGTGTAATGCGACATTGTAAGAAGCGTGCTTGTGGTACGGGTTCGTACAAGGTATTCCAAAATTTTAACACACAAAAAAAAATATCAAAATGGTTGCTCCGATCCTTATGGCGTGTTCACTTTCCGTAAAAACGGACGTCGGTGGTCACCAATTATTGCAGTATTTATGTACACACAAAAGAAGACCAAGACACGACGGTATAATCATATATGTTTTAATTTATTTATTCATAAAAATTGGTAACATTTTAATTTGTGAAAATAATTATGTTCACGTGTAGATATCGTCGACTTAGGACTAGAGTACGCTAACCACCAAATTGCCATTTTTCGGGTTTTGATGATTTCTGAGGTTTTAAACCATCCTCTTTTGTTTGCGCGTATTTACGTTTTAAACACACTATACCCATTCTTGAGAGAACTGATTTTGTGTTTTCCGCTATCCACCATGACGTAATGACTTCACAAACTTTAATTTTCATTTTGCTCAAAATAGTGATTTTGTCGCTTAGCGTACTTTAGTCCTGAGATGACGATATGTTAATTGTTAATTTACCACCACCATTTGTGTTCACTATTATGTGCGCGCGTGCGACTGTTACGAAATCCGGGATGAGACTAATTATTGATTTTATTTATTTCAAATTATTGATTTTTTATTTGGTTTTGTTTTTGTCGCCCAGTTGGTATGATTGCATCAGTTAATAGTAGGTGCATTGTTTTTTGAAATATTTTTTCGCGTTGGAATTATTGAATTGTTGTCGGTGGCGAACGCAGAAATTCAGGTGCAAGACAAAATGCGTGAACAGCCACAATCCCTTGATCAGATTTTGGTTGTTTCTTTCCATTTCCTTAATTTTGGTAGGTTGGGTTTCATAATCCAGTATATTTTGGTGATTTTGATTTAGTACACTTGATCTTGAAGTTCGATTTGAAGCTGAAATATCTGGGGAAGATTCCACCTTCCTTTTTTCTAGTCGATTTCTTCTTTTAATTCTTCTTCGCCAATTCGAGGAATAAGATTGGTAAAAAAAACATTAGCACGACTAAGGAAACGAACGAAACCAGCTTTGAATCCGCTTTAAATTATGGAGACAAACAAAATTACTTCCTATTTTACTTACTATTTCCTTCCTTGTACCCACTACCGTCTTAGTCAAAACACTCCTGTGTATTATAAATAATTTGCATAGTCCTTAGTTTTTATACTCAGTAGCTGCATGACAAATTGTCGACTATATACTATACCATTTAAACGATTTCTAACATTTTTACTCGTCTGCAAAAGTCCATAAAATAATGATGAAGACGATACAATTGTGAAATTGATTCCCTTAATTTATATATTAGATATTGCTACACAGGTACATATAATATGGATACATAAAAATAATAGCACACAAGTGATAAATAGTTTTTCTTACAAAAACCATATATCTCTTGCTCACACGTATGTATAACAAACTTGGTGAAAACAAAAAAAGAAAATTGTTTTCATGATAATATAACCATAATCAATCAATTGATTGATAAATTTTTTAACATTAAAAACTAATGTTTATGTAATTTGTTTCGTTTAAGGTCAGTTTAACAATCAATCGCAATAAATAATAAAGGATAACACTACATACCGAACCATACATTGAGATATAAAATATTAAAGAAGAAAAGATAAATTCAAAGTAATTATAGCCTCACATTCCGCATTTTTTTTTCATAAAGATACATAACAGATAGATACCCGTACATATTATGTATGTACATCGAAAATCCGGGGGATAATTGAATTTTCTATGCCACACATAAAACCCCAAAAATAAATTCAACCTTAATTTTTAACCAATTAGTTAAATTAACAGTCAAATAAGATAAAATTTATATTCAAATCTAAAAACGGCACAGAAAAATTAATTTTAATTATCAATTTAATTAAAATTTAATGATATTTTCATTTTTTTTATATTCCAAACGAGAAAAGTTTACCAATTGCTTCTAAGCATATACTCTCGTACATATGGATGTATATAGTAAACAGTAGGGAAAGTGGAGCGGAGGAAAAATAATAGAATCTATCGACCGTGTCGATTATAATTGTATTCAGTTTCCGAATTTAAGTATTTTATATTGTTTTTGGGGTGAAACGGGTCGGGAGCTCGGGAGAGGTGTACGGGATGAGATAATATTTATTCAAATTTTATACTGTGACCTTTCTTTATAGATAGATACACAGAATAGAATATATTGTTTTAAATGTTTTATGTTTAAACAGTTTTCTCCTATACAAACAATGATAAAAAACACTGTATTGTGTAAGTGATAACTGATAAGCATAACAAATTGGATTTTCCAATTCAATTTTTTTTTGTTTTGTTTATTGGGAAAATCTAAGTAGAAACAAAAAAGTTATTTTTTACTATTTGTTTCACGTAAAGTTCATTTTTTGTTATTGTAGAGCTTCCGCAGAGATACTCCCGCTCGTCTTTATACGTGCAAATTAATGTGATTACTAATATTATTCGAAATATACGTAAAAATGTTATGTAGCCAATTCATTTTAACGAATTGGTGTTTGAAAATTAGCAATAAATAATTGTGTGTTTAGTTTTAATTAATTTAAATAGAAATATTTAGATTTTTCTCCTGGTTGGTTTACATTTTTTGTGGCTCATGTGTTTGGATTGCCAAATACGAAATAAATTTGGAAATATTTGCTAATTAAATTTTTATTCAATAGTGATTGAAATGGTAACACGAACCTAGACGATAAAACCACAGTCTTCAGGTATCAAGTTTTACAATTAATAATGTTTGCAGTTTGTTTCTATGTTTATTTAATAAAAATTAATTAATTTGTTTAATAAAAATAAATAACATTGCGGTCGGTGAGTGACGCTCAATGGAGAAAGGCTGGTTTTTGTTTTTCTCCGTAAATTAAATTTTAATTTTAATAATTTTGATTTTTAATTTATTTATTATTTTGGTTTAATTTGGTTGGTTTATTTTGGTTTTTAATTTAATTTGGGTTGAAATATAAAATGTTGTGCGTGGAGTTTTTTTTGGCTGCAATATTGAAAACATTAAAGTGCCTAGTTATGTGTTTTGGGATAGAATGGTGAATGTTTTTGCAAACATTCCTATCAGTAGTATTTAATCTTCATAATTAAAATTAAATAAAATTTATTGTGTTTTAGTAAGTGGGCTGTAATTTGTGTGAAATCAACAAAAACGAAGTTTTTTAATTTTTCGTTACGTCACATCGCTTTTGCTCGTTTTATTTATTGTTCAAACCAATAACATGAATATCACAGCGATTGTCGCAGAGTACCATTTATGGAAAACAATAGCCTTAAGTGCCCTAATACCTAAATGGTTTATATGGTTTATATTACTCAACGGTGAGGAGAAAACTAACATTTTAATTTTTTTGCATCACAGCGATTTTGCTCGTTTGAGTAATTTATTGTTCAAAGCTACTTTGTATTAATGCTACTAATATCACAGGGATTGTCTGGAGATGCGTTTGATGGGAAACATCAAAAATGTCTTAAATGTCTTGGATCGGAGTGTCTTGAACCTTACGACAAACCCTTTGATAATCATGTTATTCGTTTGAACAGTAAACACGTAACAAACACGTTAACGTTATAAAAAACACTTCACAGCAATTCCTTCCCACCTTTGGGAAATGGGGTAAACACCATTTGATTCATGGGACTTAAGGCTATTAACCGCTTCAATGGCATCTTGGGGCAATTCCTTTGATATTCTTGTTATTGGTTAGAACAATAAATTACTCAAACGAGCCGAAGCGATATGACATAACAAAAACGATAAACTCTTATCCGACGGTTCTTGATGATGATTCAAGGCAAAATCTAGACACATCGCAGAACAAAACATTGACCTATTGTTCCATTGTCCAGTTTTCATGTTTTAGAACAAATGTTAAACCAGCTCTGTGGTTTGCTGTAGACTACTCTGGACACATGACAGGCCTTCTTGCCGTCAAATTGGGTTCCTTGATTTGTCGACGTACTGTCCTGTCACTAACGGGTGTAACTCTCTTTCTATTATTTGTGTGGGCGTAAAACACACAGAAATGACGGTTTTCCTTGAGTTTAGATTTAGTGAATATAATTCGCTAAGTCAGTATGTTCTTGCCTCATACTCATTGTATGAAGTTAGAATTGTAGTTTTATAGTTTGGTCGTAGCTACCTGTTGAGTAGACCGAACTTTTTGCTCGTGCGAGCTTTTCAGTACAAAACCAAACTACCACAGAGAAAACTCAAGGGAAGTTTTCATTTTTTGGAGTCGATACGCTTTGTATGACTGTCGGGTTAAAGTACGGGGGGATTTTTGATAGTTGCACTTTTCTCGTAGATATATTGTAAATGATTGGCCCCTTTATTTTTTCTGATTAACAAGTGAAGAAATGAAACGAAAAATGTTGTTAATGCCATTATTGTTAATATAAATGTATTTCATCCACCCTTAAAAGTAATGCTCAAAGCCAAATAAATTCATTTTCAAAGAAACTGATTAAACAAAAGATTAATTTTAATTTTATTAATAATGACAAGATTGATAGTAAACCTAATTTAACGTATTGGATTTCGATGTTAGTTACTGAGTTTTTTTAACGTCGGGAACGTGCAAGTTTTTTTACGGTTAGATATAGAAATTTTACAATTCACATTTTAATTGTCAAAAAAAAAACGTAAATAAATAACCAAGTTACGTTTTTTTTTCAGTATACAGCTGCTGATCCGAATCAAATGATATTTCAAAAATATAAAAAACTACTCGACTCGGATCAAATTGTTGAACGATAAACTAAAATTTGTTCTTTTTTGTTGTTGCTTTCAACGAAAATTTTAATGTTGGCAGGATTGTTTAAAAAAAAAACAACAGGAGAAACAACAGTGCGTGTTTCTTTTTGTGTCCTAGTTCGGTTAGTAATTCGTATACGTATTCTCGGTGTGTAATAATAAAAAAGTGTATACTTCTCGTTAAACAGACAGTTTCGAGGCAGGATTTCGAGGTTGAGTTTTCTTGCAACGGGAAGTCAAATTACCTGATCTCGTGTTAGATAGCTGGCCAAATTCACAAAAAGTGTTGATTTTAGGTTATTAGGCCAGCTAACCCACCCAAAAAAGAACTCATCGGATAAGAATTAAAATTTACGTATGTTAGTGAAAACCCAGAATGGGATTCCAGTGAGACAACCCAACACCAGAACAAAAAAAACACAAATGTAGTACGTAAAGAAAACAAAAATCATCGTAAATAAAAGAGACAAAACATTCACCCCGTCGGTGATACCAAGACTTGGGGCTTGGGAGCTAAACCCTAATGTTACCCGGGTTTATTTTGGCGTCCAATATCACTTGCTGGGTTCAATTAACTTTCCTCTAGCTGAACGACGAATGTCAGAGATAAGATGCAATAATGATTGCCGTGACTGTGGAGTCAGTAGTAGTGGTTACTGGTGTAATATATATAAGTTTGACAGTGTAAATTATACAGTGTAAAGTAGTGACACTTTAGATGTGACACTTCCGTAGAAATGTATAAGCTAAGAACATGTGTTATATGTAATAAAGAAAAGATGTAAAAACGAATCAACAAATATCGCGTGTTTATTAAACCATCTCGACTTAAATTTAACATTGGCGACGAGATAAATGGTGAAGGTGTTAAGAAATCCAAAATTGTGATAATATAATAGAAAGAAAAAAGAAAATTGTGAAGATGACCGAATATATTTATAAGGAGAGATTTGAACAATTCATCACAGTATTTAAGATGGCTGATGATAAGCAAAAGAAAGTGGCTTTACTAAACTTTTGTGGTAACGAGATGTATCAATTTATGTACAATTTATGCTGTCTAGATGAATTGAGTGAAGTGACGTATGCGGATTTGAAAAAAAAATGGATGATAATTTTATGGAGTCAGTGAATGTTTGGATGCAACGGAAACGCTTTTTTGATAGTAATCAGGAGTAATACGGGTATAAGTAATATGTACAAAGATTTTTGAAGAATTATGTGACGAAATGAGGAATATCGACAGTACAAAAAAGGCATTAGATGTAGCAAAAAAAAATGGAAAGCAAATCAATAGAAGAGCCAAGAGAAGTAATGGCGTTAAACAAGTAAAATACAGGCGGTAAAAATTGCAAGCAAATTTTGGACAAATTCCAAGGTAATGAATTGGTGAATCGAAGGAAGAATACAGCATATAGAGAAGAACAGCGGCGGAAATATGGCAAATGTGTACACACTGTGGTTATACCAATCGCCTTAGTGAGGATTACCGGTATAAGAATGTAATATGCAGGAAGTGCAACAAGAAGAGGCATATGCAAAAGGTGTATTCCGAAAGTCAACAGCAGCAAATTTAGTGGTAAGAGAAGATAAAGTCAAAGATTTTAATGAAATTTACTGTAGAACATTCGAGTTTTGTTCATCAATATTTTATTTTTATTTTATTTTATATACAAACTATTCTACGGTAAAACAACCTAATGAATAGTAACACAAAAACTCACAAAATCACGAAATATTTTGGAAAATAAAATCCTATCTTAAACACTAATTACAAATGTATAATACAGACAAAATTGGTTGTTAAAAATCACACTTACGAATTGCAACACGGAAAATCTCTCTTGACCTCGAAAAATCGAAAAAAAGATAATATTCAATAAATATTCTAGACATAGAAGCCGTCGGTTCATTACTTCCATATTCAGTCCTGTGGCATGGGACATATAAGAATTCCCTTTGGCGTAGATTTCGTTTGGGAACATAAATGCACCAGGTAGAAGTGAGGTCTAAACAATTAACCCGTCCACATAAAGAATCTCCCACAAACATAGCCGCGGCAATTTTACGACGTTTTTCTAAAGTATCAATACGAAGATCATGACATCTATCAATATAAGACGGCAGGTCACATATCTGTTTCCACCTAGGCTGACTACGATCAGAAAGGAACCCGAGTTTCCTTAGAATATAAATGGTAAATCGCCTCTAAATTGACTCCAATCTATCGATGTGTACTGCATGATGGGTATGGTATACAACCACAGCATACTCAAGGTGTGATCTAACCAAAGAGACATACAGAGTTACACATGAAAATATATCATGAAACTCCTTTGTCATTCGAATAATGAACCCTAACATAGAATTAGCTTTACGTATTATGTTATCAATATGTAAACAGAAAGTTACTTTAGTATCAAATATAACTCCCAAATCTGTTATTGAAGTTACCCTGCTAAGCTGATTACCGTCAAAATAATAGTTAGTTTTTTTTTTTTTTTTTTTTTTTTTTTTTTATTATTTTCCAAAACAAAAAAGTCACACGGAAAATACAATTTACACATAATTCAATAAAAAATAAAGCAATAAAATAGCAAAAAAAAACAAAAAACAATATTACGTTAAAAAATGAAAATAATCATAATTGATATTCCTAATTAAATTTAATTACAAATATGACAATAACACAACACAGCGCAGCAACAATGCAATAAATTTTTTATATTAAAAATACGTAGATTCCGATTAAATTCCTTAAGGATTAGCAACAACAAGTTAACATAAATAATGAAAAAACAATTTTTTTTTTTTTTTTTTTTTTTTTAATTTGCCGCACGATCCACTACGATTAGACAGCATAGTTAGAAATTATAGGGTTAAAAGTCCTATAGAACGACATGACACTGCATTTACTTATATTAACAAACAATCTATTAGCAGAGCACCATCTAGATAAATTATTTATTTCAGACTGTAGTATATCAACATCAACTAAAGACCGAGTTCGCATAAAAATCTTCAAATCGTCAGCAAACAATAGAACATTACAAAATTTAAATATATCGGTGACATCATTCACAAATAAAAGAAAAATAATTGGGCCCAAATGGGAGCCTTGAGGAACACCCGAACGGCAATAAATAAAATTTGATTTGATGTGATTCAATAGAACAAACTGCTTCCTGTCTTCTAAGTAAGATGCAATCCACTTTAGAAACCTTGGATCAACCCCAATCGCAGCAAGTTTTTTTATAATAATTCTGTGGTCAATTGAGTCAAAAGCCTTAGCAAAATCAAAATAGATTGCATCAACCTGTGCCTTAGACTCTATTGATTCAATATAACAAATTTTGTAAACTGTAAAAGGTTGGGAGATGTTGATCTACCACTAGTGAAACCATGCTGGAAAGATGAGATGATTTGTTTTGTATAAAATGTCAAATGATTAGTTACTATTAATTCAAAAAGTTTTGGTATGGTAGACAAAATTGAAATACCCCGATAGTTTGATATATCCGAGCGATCGCCTTTTTTATAAATTGGAACAATGTGTGCGATTTTCCAAGCAGCTGGGAAATATCCACTCGCTAAAGATTGATTGAACAGATAACATAAAGGTGTAGTTATGTAGGATGCTACCGATTTAAGAATAGATGAGGGTATTCCATTTGGTCCGCATCCATCCTTAAAATCAATAAGAGCCTTGGTAATCTCATCTTCCGTTATTATTAAATGAGGGATGTTATGTTGGGAAGCACCGATGAAGCGATTATTATCAACTTGAATATCATACGTTTTATACACTGATTGAAAGAATTCTGCAAACCCTGCGCAAATGTCAGAAACTGTGTTCAACTGTATGTTGTTATACTTCATTGTAGATGGAAATCCAGTTGTGCTGCGCTTATCGTTCACAAATTTCCAAAACTGTTTAGGGTCACTTTTAATTTTAGCTTCAATCGATTTAATGTACTGGCAGTATTTAGCCTCAAATTCAGACTTAAATTGGTCCCGAAGAATTATAAAAATTGACTTGTTATGTGCGCAATCATTTTCCCTAAGTCTGTAGTAAGCCTTATTCTTACGATTGCGCAAATTTATCAGGCTGTCATCAAACCAAGGTGGGTAACTATAATTACGACTCTTTTTCAAAGGTACGAAACGATGAAAAGCTGCAAATAATAAGTTGTTAAATTTATCCACATTTACGTCTAAAATATTATTATTAAATAAAACACCCCAATTAATACCTTTAAGATAATCGGAGAGACCATAGATGTCACAGGACTTAAAATTGTAATAATAGGCATCATACGAAAAAACCCGGCATTTATCTTTGAGACCGATAGTACAAATTTCGACTTCAATAGAAACATGATGAATATCATTCTCACTATTTGAAAAAGGTCCAAAAGATTGACGGACAGAGAGATGTTCCGTGTTATTTGCAAATACTAAATCTAAAAATGAATCATTACTATTTGAGTAGCGGTTAATTTGTTTTAGGTTAAAACTGAATAATGAATCCAACACAAGAGAATCATTGGCAGATCGAGCGTCTGACGGAAACAAATCCAGAGATTCAGGATCGAACGACCAATGAACATCACTTAAGTTAAAATCGCCAAGTACCATTACATTATCAACACAGCCACTCAAATTACAAACTTCGTTTATACAATCAATGTGATTTAGATAAATATCAATAGAAGATCTAGGAGGTATATATAATATTATAAAAAAAAAAAAATATTCTTACAAACTAGAACCTTAACACATAAAAATTCAATAGATTCACATCCAGACACAGTAATTTGCTCACTTGTAAAAGAAGAGTGGGCTGCAAAAAGCACACCACCGCCCGTCTGTTTTATACTATTATGGATGGATCTATCACATCTATAGACGATATAGTCATTTGGAAAATATTCGTTATTAAATATGCCGTTGTGAAATCCAGTCTCGGTGATGGCATAAAACTGGAAGTTTGTTGAGTAGACGAACTTGAGAAATTCGATTGATTTCGACGACATTCGCCCAACATTTCGGTAAAATAATCTAGGAGACATCGCATTGTAACAAATAGTTTGTCTTGTCATTAAGTCAGGCCTGTTGTTGGTTACACTGTTGAATGATTTTGTTGAAGAACAGGAAAATTTGTTTTATTCTGACTACCCCTGCTGTAATTTATAAATTCCTTAATTAAACAACCAGCAGGCCACGAACATGGTTGTAATAAATTATCAAAATTTGCAGCGGCTACATTTATCTTAAACGAAGAGAAATTTCGATCACCTTCGGTGGTCCGTCGAGATAAAATACGCCGACAGTTGACATCTTCAATATTGAAATTGTCCTTCAGATAGGATTTCACCTCAGCTTCCGAAACGTCTTTATGTAGTCTTGTAATAAAAATAGTTTTACGAGGTTCTACCACCTGAAGTGAAGGAACTGCATGACCGGTGCCAATTACAACTGAACGCTTATGTTGAATTCCAGTATGATGTTGATTTTGTATATTTAAAATATGATTTGCTGGTATCGAGTTTGTCGAATTACTGTTATCGTTTAAATTTTCAGATGATGCATAACTTGATTTTTGCTGATTAAGAGCCGTTAATGAAGCCGATTGTTGTTGAACTCTATCTAATATGTCTTCTACATTAGATTTAATACAATCAACCAACTGAGATAATGCACCAACATGGTCGATAGCTGGTTGATCCACTACCAATTTATTAAATACTTTGTTTGCAAACAAGTCTTTACAGGGATTGCAAACCCAAATAAGGTTTGAGTTCTTTGCCATTAAATTATAAGTAGCTGTGTTGATTGAACAGCATTCAGAATGGTAGATGGAACAGCAGAAACCACCACAAGTTATGATTCGACCGGTAGCACCAAATGGTTTATTGCAGCCTGCACAACAGCTGTCCATATTAATATATAAAATCGATCCTTATCAGCGCTGTCGAAAGAGGCACTTTGGTGCCTCCCGGGCACTTATAGAGAAAGTGAGGCACCCAAAAAATTAGAGGCACTTAGAGGCACCGACATTTTTTTTTTAAATTTTGTTCCAAATTTCATAATTTATAACATAATTTATTTTGTTTCTGCTTCAAAGCACGATTTCGCGAAGAGTGCGAGAAATTAGCAAGGAATATTTATTATTTTTTTCCCATAGCCCTAAACGGCAAAATCAGTATAAAAGTTTTCAAACAACTTTTAATGTTCCGATTCATACAATTTTGACAACTTCTACTAGGTATATCCTTAAATACCCCAACAATTTAAATAAACAGTTTCAAAGCGAGATTCATAAAATTTATAAATTACTTCCAGTAGCCCTATTCTGGTAATTCCCGGGGAATAGGGAATATTTTGTTTTTACAGCAGTTATTCCCCAGATAAATTTTTCCAACTTTTTATTCTCCATTTCCAAAAGTGCATTCTGGCAATTGGGCAATTTAAATAAATCTACAGGGGAAATAAATTTAGTTGTACGTGTTCTCCATGGAATCACATTAAAATAAATAAAGATCCGCGAGGGACCCTTACAAACAATATTAATATGATTAATTATTAATATCAACTAGAGAAATACAAACATTTTCGTTAAAAAATGTATTCCCCATCAATTCTTTCATAAAATAGGTATGGAAAAATAAACGCCAAAACTGCTGTAATTGGGAATAATTTTTTCCCAATAAAATTTTTTCCCCAAACACCAGAATATACTTTGGGAAAAGGGAATAAAACTGCTACAAAATTTAAAATTTCTATTCCCCGGGTATTACTAGAATAGGGCAGCAGTTAAAAGTTTCTTAATAATGGTGATACATAATTTCATTAAAGTATAATATATCGATGAAAATAGTTTAATGGATTTTAAAGAAACCTAGAACAAACTTTCATACCTTTGATACATTTATTTCCACAAAAAGTGATGGAAAAAAGAGGAGTTCAGAGGAGGAGAAGAAGAATATCGAGAAGTTTTTTTCAGAGATCTATTGCAGTATCTTCCAATTTGGAGAATTTCTGGGGTACAATTTTTGAACTACGAAATGGACGCAATGAATTTAGATTCCCAAATTTCAAAATATTTATTACTGGTCTTCTAAGCCTTCCGAGTTTACGTAAATATTCTGCTGATAAATTTTCACCAGACAACCAATCTACGTAGTCCATTTTGTAAAGAACTTCCCCTTCCGAATAAAATATTTTTAAATTACATGCTAATGATGCGATCCTGCTAAAAATTGTTCAGCGTAATATTTACGTAAACTCGCACTGCGAGTGTATATATAATATACACTGTACGTATACCTATTAGTTAACTTTTTATTTAAATAAAATAAAATTTGTAAAATTGTGTAGTTTTGCTTTTTTTTTTTGTAGGCACCCAGAGGCACCCGAATTATTTTTTTGAGGTACGCATTTTTTTCTTATTGCGACAGCGCTGATCCTTATGTGCGTAAATAAAACAAAAACAAAAAAAAAATGCCAAAATTGTTAAAACAGCTGATAAATATACAGCAATAATATTCACAAACACAAACACCAAATTACGACAGTTCAATGTGCATATTATGAACTGGTTAAATTATTGTTTTTATATTTTTATATTTTAGTTTTGTGTGCGAGTTAAACGCCTGTTGATACACAGTTAGTCCAAAATTGATCAATGAATGCTAATGACCTCACAATGCAGTATACAAGAACACTACCACAATAATGCAAAGCCACACACAAAATGTTATTATGATTCACAAAAAATAAATGCAGCTATTTTAGCACACAATGAATTTAAACTTAAATTTCCACGTCAAAAATTAGTTTTATCTACTATTATTTATGTAATATTATGTAGAATTATTAAATTTTTAGAAATTAAAATTTATATTATAAATTATATTATTGAATTAAAATCAAAACAAATTGAAATATGCGTGTTAACTCGTCGACAGTCACTTTGATTGTTTTATGTGGTCCGTCACGGTTTCGAATTCAAGTAATACTGATAGTAGTAAGATTAATGATCGGGAAAATAGTAGTAAGATTAATGATCGGGAAGAATTAATTAAATTTATGGTAGATACGGGAGCATTGATTTCGACTATTTCGGGAAATATTTATAATAATATTTTATCAGATATGAATTAAAAAGGGATAACACCGTAGTTAAAGTTTATAGTGAGAACAAATTAAAAGTTCGTGGTGCGGTTTATGTGTCAGTAATTTATAACGACATAAAAGAAAGGTTTATATTTTTAGTAAGAGATGGAGTTCAGAAATGTATTTTGAGCCGTGATTCTTTCCGTACAATCACAGTTAAATAACAGTGATGATAATAATCAGTTACAGTGTATGATAGAAAAAAAAGATAATTGTTTGATGGTAAATTGGGTAAGTTGAAGAATGTAAAGTACATTTAGATGTAATAGATGGAGTTGCTCCTAAATATGTTGCTCCTAAGCCCCATTTGCTTTTTTGCATGACGTGGAAAGAGAGCTAGAAACATTAGAAAAGGCAGGAATTATTACCACAATTCAAACAACGACGTGGGGTACACCATTGGTCCCTATTTTAAATGAAAATGGTAGATAAGGGTATGTGCGGATTATAAAGTTACCTTAAATAAGTATTTGAAGATACAAATTATATAGGTTGCCGAATGTAGAGGATATTATGTAAATGCCAAAGTTTTTTCAAAAATAGATTTGGATCGTGCATATTACCAATTAGAGCTAGATGAGGAGTTTAAAGAATTTGTTTTATGGAGCACGCTCTGGGGTAATTATAGAATGAATTGTTTACCATTTGGGGTTAAACCGGCATCCGGCAACATAAGTGTTCAATGAAATGAAGGGGGAGATAATGCCGGACAGAGTTTTGGTAAAATACCATCCTGACCAGGAACTTGTGTTGACTTGTCTTGTGATGCATCAAATGTGGGAATAGGTGCAGTGTTGTCACATAGGTTTGAAGGTGGAATAGAAGGACCAATTGAATTTGCGTCAAGAACACTTTCAGATAATGGAAGAAATTATGGAATAATATATTTGGAACGAAAAAGTTTTTCCAATATTTAATTGGAAGACATTTTGTTTTGGTGACTAATTCGGAAGAAATTAGTTATTTAAATCTGATGTATTCAAACGAAATCTTACCAATCAATTTTGAAATGATAAAGCAAGAAAACGAGAAAGATAGGGAGATAAGCGTATTGATAGAGGCGGTGAAGAACGGTGAATTGGCAAAATTGGATAAAAATAAATATGCAGCGTATGTAGTAAAGAAAGACGAATTAGTATTAGAAGAAGAAATTTTAATGTGGGGTGATACCACAGAGTCTTAGACAACAGCTGTTGGAAAAGATACATCGGGATTTTGGGATTGTCAAAACAAAATCAATATTGCGGTCGTACGTGTGATAGCCAAAGATGGATAAAGATATTGAGGTGTTAATAAGGAAATGTGCAAATTGTATAAATATGTTGCCAAATCCGACAAAAGCTACAGTTGTTCCGTGGGCGAGACCAGAGGGTCCATGGAAAAGATTTCACAATGTTTTTGCACGTCCAATATGTAACAAGTTTTTTTTTAATATGCGTATAGTAAATGGATCGGGATATTTTATACGTTAAGGCAAACAACCGAATTTACAATACGTTGTTTGTCAGGTACGTTTGCGAGATTTGAGTTGCCAGACCAATTAGTAAGTGATACTGGATCACAATTTGTCTCAGTTGCGTTTCAGAATTTTATAAAGTTGAATAATACTAAGCATTCGTTGACACCTACGTATTTCCCAGCTACGAATGGTGCTGAGGGAAATGCAGTGAAAACAGGTAAGAAGGCGTATACTGCTGGGTTTAATAAGAATCCTGCTAAGGTGGATAATATATTGTTTAATTTTTTTTACAGATTACCGAAATATATAGCATTGTACAACAGGAGTTACAGTAGTTGCACCAACAACAGGAGTTGCAAAATTGAATTACAAACCCAAAACAAAGTTAGACTTATTGTTACTGAGATCTATAAAGGATAAATGTGGAGAGGATGAGTGGGAAAAGGAAAATTACAAGGACAATAAGGTGTACGTGTGTTTGGGGAAAATGAGGAAGTTTTAATTCGAAACTACAGATCTAATAAGAAAAGGATAATAGCAAGGGTAGTGAAACGTTTAGGATATATGTACATGTGAAATACATTGGTGTAATATGTATAAGTTTGCCAATGTAAATTACGCTTTAGATGTGATACTTCCGTAGAAATGTATAAGAGAACATGTGTTATATAAAAACAGAACCAACAAATATTGCGTGTTTTTTAAACCATTTCGACTTAAATTTAACAAAAACTTAGGTATAGGTAGTTGATATTGAGAAGTTCAATTGCCTTTCGATTTCGATTATTGTTTCAGATTTTTTCTTCTGTTTTTGTGTTTTTTCAATTTGTTAATCCTACAACAGCTAAATCCTACATTTTGGGCGAGGTGCTGAGCATGAGATGATGTCATCCCAGGACTGAAGTGGTATAACTGGAACATGGTGGTTTGGGGTTTTTATATTTTTTGTTTGTTTTATCAAGGACCTGCTACGGTAATGCCTAGGAGAATTCTATTATCACCCACCGCACATACTAGACCGGTCCGCCAGCCAGCGGTGGAAGATGATTTTGCGATCAAACCGCTTTATCCAGAGAGTCCTGCCCGTGAGGGGTCCTGCCCTTGAGGAGAGGAGGGGTGGAGGATGGATGGTATTTATTTATAACTTGAGGATTTTTTATTATTTAATTTAAATGAAACAAGTTGTTTAGTAATGGAAGTACAAAATATGAATCCCTATTTATAACACCAGGTCCTAAATTTTACGGTCTTTTCAAGAATTGGCCAAGCCTGACTCTATTCTCCTTCATAACCCTCACTGAAGCCTAGCCGGTGACTCATGATCTGTTTACCGATGAGGGTTATCGGCAAGACTTCGTTCTTGTCGCTAGAACCCCGCCTGTTTCAAAGGTTTGTAATTTTTTCTTGTGTTTTCGTATTTTTCTTGCAAATACTTATCTCAAACACATTTATAGCTTATAACCACAAAGGTTTTGTCAACATATCAATTGAAATGTAGTACAAAAATCCGATATTTAATCCGATATCCAAAAAATGATATTTCTACTTTTTCCAGTATAAATATTATGATGAAGTGAATGGCATTTTTATGATTTGCCAAATCGAAAATACTGTGAATGTCATTAATACTAATATGTTTCCTATGACAACCTGCACGCTGCACCAACACCATTAAACATTGCAATCGCTACAAAAATATGCTGGGGATAATACCAATTTTATGGCAATAAATACTAACTTGAAATGCATATTTTCCTTTACTAAATAGGAATCGCTTATTACTAAAATAGTACAGTTTACTATTTTTATGGTACATTTTACTATTTTAATGGTAACAATTTGTATTCGTATCTCTTTAAATTAACTATGTGTTCTAGTAAAATGCTTTCCTATATCAGGCCACAATCCTGTGGGCTCCTATAAATTATAGAAATGTCTCCTATACTTTTTTTTTCGTGTACGTTTTAGTGTGTTCTGCACAATTTAATTAAAGCCAAACTCACATCAATTCACGAAATTAACCAAAGACTTCAAATTTTTAATTTTATTCCAAAAATAAGCCTCCTTTGTTTAACATAGACTGCTTAAAAGCAAATAAAATTCGCATCTCTAGCTCCGAAATGTATGTTTTAATAATATACATACTTCCCTTTAATAATTGGGGACAAAATTTCAAATTCATACGAGGACTAGAAACTTTGAATTACTTTAAGAGAAGTTATTTCCATTGTTTTTAGTAAATATGTCAATAAGCAAACATCTCAATATTTAAAAATTCTTATTTCTGAATTAAATTATCTCTGTAAAAAACAATCGAATAGCAATTTAAAGCCTAAATTTCATTTGCTTTCACACTACGCAAGGAAGATTGATAAAATAGGCCCAATTTGATTTTTTTTTTGGTTTCCTTTAATGGAAGCTTTATTTTATATTTTTTTTTTCTAATTTTCTAATTTAAACTCTTTACTTATTGAATTTAAATTTTCTTCAAGTTTTTTTTTAATTTTTTGTGTATTTTATTACTTACTAATTGTGTCATTGCTATTTTTATGTACTTGCTTTCCTAATTTTTTTTTATTTTCTTCGGTCATTTTGAAAATTTAAATTTAAATTTTGCCTTCATTTTCAATTGATTCAATTTTTTTTTATTATTTTAATTTTTTTTTAACATTACATCATTGGTTTTCAGCTATTTCGTCTCTTTCATTTTCTCCACGTTCATCATATTTTTTTTCCTCTTCATTTCTTCTGCAAATATTTTTTTTGTGTTTTGTTTTTTTTTTAAATTCTTCACATCCTGAAGATGAAGGGCTAGAGGTGATACAAGGATGTGACTGGAAGTTTTCACGGATTTGAAAAGGATGTTAAGCAAATGACACGCGTGTGTTTTCAGTTTTTTTTATTAGTTTTATTATATTTTTATTATGAGTAGTATTTTCTAAGTTCGCGGTTATACCAGCTATTAATCCCGCGATTCGAAGCCTCTGTCGGAGATTGCTTAATCGATATTCTGGTGTGACTTGGAGTTGAAAAGGTCGGTATCATTTCGGATTAACTTTCGTGATATCGCCAAACCCAAGCACACTGGAGTGTCATTCCAACCACGGTTCGGCTTTAAACTTATTATATTATAGTGGCTTTAAGTTCATCAACAAAGCAGTTATATATTGTTTTGAGAAATTCTTAACGAATAGCCATTCATTTCTGCTTATACAAACAGCATAATATACTGAATACTGATAGCGACTTGGAATGTGATTGGGATATATGAGGGTGTATCCAACAATCGATATTACTCTTATAAGTACAGCTTTAGATAATAAATATTTCCAACAGCTATACAACGCATTAAATTATAAGATTCTTAAAAAATCTATAGACATTCTGTAGACTCATAAAGAATATAATCGAAAAGCAATTTTAAAGAATATTTCCGACTCCTCAAAAGCGGAAATTTACTACATACTTATGTACACTAGTTCAATATTTGTGAAAATTGATTCGAAAATAGCAAAATGTATAAATCTGTTTATATTCACATATGAGAATCATGACATTGCATAAATATCTATTATTGATTTTAATACCATAATTTTATGGTTTAGTTTCAAACTGTTCTCTATACAAACAAAATTAAACTTTGATTTTTTACAATGTATGAGTAGGATGCACATTTTCTTATGTATGCAAGCGAGATGCTAAAAACAAGCCAAGTTTTTTATGTTATGAGTAAAGTGATATTTAGATTTTATAAAATTCGTGTAAACATTACTGTATGATTTTAAAAAAAACGTATGAAGTTATACTGTTCTAAAATTGTTTATAAAGCCATACGAGTACATCAGTTGAAAAATGTATCTTTCAAATGAACAAATGACTTCAATTACAAAGCTACATAAGTCGACTTAAGTGTTCATCTTTAATTCAATTTCAAATTCATATTCAGATGCATAGAGTGCTTTTATATTTGCTAGAATCTAAAGCACTGTTCAAAACTAAATTTGAGATGCTTAAACAAGATATCTGTGTACATATAGGAGAACTAAATAAAACAAAAAGTAAAATAAAATATTTGTGATGTGAGCTTTATGGTTTTGATATGAATTTCATGGTTTTAGACTTTGTTATATTATTTTATGCTTTCAAATATATTATACGAATATAAAAAATATACTATCTTACGGTAAGTAAGTATTATTTACATTTATACCCAGAATATGTGCCTGTTTGAAAACAAAAATATTTGTACGACAGATCTATAAAACTTAACACCATATACAACTTCTGTATCTTAAAATTCATCCACTTCAGAAAATTTTGAATCCTTATTGTCTGATATATGTATGTGTTTAATGTATATCTCTTCCATGTATGAAATGTTTCGTTTTCCTTGAAACACTAGACAAATATTGATAAACATGAACCGAATTTATCTTTTTTATTCTTCTATTTTTTGACGAGCTTTTTTTTTTTTTAAGCAAACAGAAGCCAACGAAAACATAAATTCAAAGCATCTTTTTAGATCAATAAAATTTCTATTTTTCTTAAGTTTCATTCTGTTTTTTATTTTTACTGTACTCGTTTTTGGCAGATAAATTAAAATGAGATATCACAAAAAAATACATAAATAAAAAATAAAACTAAAAAAAAAAAAAATTGTTGATATAATATAATAAAGCCAAAATAAATAAGGATGTATGTTTATAAAGAACCGAATGAAAATAATCAAATCGTTATAAACTTAAAGTTATTGGAGCATTTAAGTAATTTAAAAGTATTTTGTGTGGTAAAAAACGACTACATTTGAATGGGAAAAAATAAATTTTCGAGTTTGTATCATTAACAAGAAATATTATATATGTATTTCGATTTGTTATAGAATAGCATTAATACCGATTATGCAAATAACACATTTATTTCGGAAATAAAACAAATCAAAGTTCAACAAAAACTTATTTCGAATTTGAGGAGAATCATTACATTTTCCTTAAGTTAGTAAAAGGATTGCCTTTTAGCATCAAGCAAGATCAAGAAGTTTAGTTTTAGCCATCAAGCAAGAAACGGGGAACTATTGACTTTATAGAAAAATATCCTTGGAATAAAAGTGTGGTTTCTCTTAAATTCGTTTGCTTGTTGGTGTGTTTCATCAAAGCAACCTTGATTATACAAGCCATAATCTAAAGCTTTTATAAGGGAATTAGAAACGAGGAAAAAACCAAAATTTCCATAGTAAAACACATAAAACATATGGGAAATCACTTTTTTTCCTAAGACAAATTTGTAAATGAAAACGTTACAAATTCTTAATTATGATTTCTGAAATATTTTCATAAATGTTTGAATTTTAACATATATGAAGGTCGTTTAAGTAAATCGTTTTCATTTTCTTGTAATAATTGATTTATTTAAACCAAAATATAAAAAAAAGTTCATAACAACAGCATTCTGGTCAAATTAAAAAGAAGAGCTTACTACAAATCGTGTGCATTAAGTCAATATAGTACATTACATGAAAAATTGCGACCTGGGGAAATTTCAAGTTCAAAAATTGTAGGAAAAGCTAAACAAATTCACAAAATATTAAGAACGTGTCATAATTTTGTGATTAAATAATTTTTTTTCGTATTTTTCTGTGTAAATCTGAGACACCTAACGTACACTAGTAAAACTAAAGCTAAATGTAGCAAGTATTATTTTAATTCGTCAGAGCCAACTTTGATGTATTTTTCAAAATGAAAGTTCGAAAAATATATTTTAGAAATAATTTAATTTTAATATTTCTGCAATTAATATTTACTTAATACCCATATACCCTTCCTGAATATTGCTGCTAAAGATATGTAGAACACTTTTGTATAAAAATTTTATAACATTTTTGCTTTTTTCATTGAAAAACTTGAAGCTAAAAAACACCATTTTTACTATGGATTCCTATGGAAATCAGTGAAAAGTTATACCACTAAAAAAGCTTCTAAAAAATACGTCATAATGATTATGGCTCTATACTGGGTCGGTCGTTGACGTTCGAAGAGGAATGACGTGTTTTTGTCGTCCTCTTGTTTAAGTGTTTTAATCATAAATAAAGTGTATTGTTTTATATTTTGTGTCTATTTAATTAATTAATTAATTGATTAATTAGTGTGGTGCTGTTTGTAAAATCAGTGAAAGTTTGTGAATATGGAAAATGCAATCCACCGGGATGCATTTGTCAGGTTATGTTTTTGGATTTATAGCGAAAGAAGTCAAATTTTTTTGATCTATCGCTTAATAATGCATGATTTAATGTATCTGTGGTCCGTGCATAAAATTTAAATTTCAAATGTTCAATAATTATGTAGATCTAATTAAAATTAAAATCGGGAAAATTGTAAAAAAGCAGTTGAATTTCTGTTCATTTCATGCACGGACGCGTCCAAAACCAACACTAATGTACTACAAGCCTGATTCCGTAATGAGGTACACAGATACCTTCTTACATTAAATCGCTTATACTTGGAAGTGTTGGTGGGAAACTTCGTATGTTTTGTTTTGTCTACAATTTATATAGTGTATCCGATCACCAATACTTTCATGTATAAGCGAAAAATCAGTTAGGATAGTCAGGCTTGTAATACATTAATGTTGGTTTTGACGCGTCTTATTTTTTTATTGTTACCAATACTTGCACGTATTACTTGATAATATATATGGAATGGGAATATTTGTGTGAGTTTTGTAAAGTTTTCTTTTAATATGTATGCATATCTATCTATATACATACAATATACATAGTAATTTAATGTGTATAATTTCACATTCTCTGTGTTCTATGTAGTCATGAACGAGACAACTGTGGTGTTTTTGTTTGCCGACATGAGGTATATCCTTCTCCTTCTCGATCGTGTTTGTCTTGTTATGTGTGAATGGGAAAATTATATAAGTGTGAGCGCGAGGCAAAGAATGCAGGAGATATAGTATAGTTGGTCCTTCTCTTATCGTAAGAACGTGAACATCACACATGGCATTTGGTTCTTATGATTTTTATATGCGATATGGATGGACATGTATAGCTAAAGGGGAAATTTCGTTTGGTATTGAGTGTACTATGGGCTATCTCATTTACGCAATACCTATTGGAATTTGGTATAGAGTAAAGAGGGAGAAAACCAAAATGGAAAGTATGTACATAGTGACGATCGTTTTTTCTGTCATGACAGTGTCGCGATAGTAATATACGATATATGAATATTTTGTGTTGTCAAAATGTACATAAATTGTAAATTTTTAATGGCATAGGTGATATGGATGGCGGAGATCATTAAAATAGGTGGCTGATACTAATTGAATTTATTATATTAGGGCGTCTCTGAACCAGGGTTATACTATATAAGTTTATTGAATGAAATTTTAATTTGAAATATAAATAATAATGTTGATTACTATCTTAGTAATAACTGATTAATTGATTTAAATTTTCAGCGATATTAATAAACAAGATGATGAATTTAATCAATTATTTATACTATAGCGAATATTAACTGTGCGAATTTTAACATGTATATAAATACAAATGGGAATGGATTGGAAGGATTTGTTGTGATGAAGGAAATTATCAGATAGGGGAAAACTTACTTTGGGGCTTTTTGCAACAATAACAATAATGCCGTGTATTTCATGCCCTTTGGAAGGGTTTCAAACCAAGTTTTGTTGGTAGATAGTTGTGCGGGCAATAATTTTGAAATTTTATTTGTATTTTATTTGTTTTAATTTGTTTTAATTAATTTAATGTCAACTGATGAAATAAAATAAATTAATTTCGTTTTGAATTTTGACCGTAAGTTGCATTTGTATTTTTATAACAAGTGATGCTCCAGTTACCAAAGTAAGTCGGCTTATACATACAGACATAATGTTTTGGTTTTTGCAGCATGATGGTTTAGAGTTTTGATGATGAAGTATATGGAAGTAGTTGTGGTTAAGTCATAAAATGACTGCAGCAAAAGTATGGCTTCTGTCATCTTTATCCTTATCTAAGTTGTTTTGTTTTATTTCGTTTTATCACATTTTTGTTACACTTTCATCACGGGGTGAACTTCTGTAGTTCTGTAGTTTTTGGTGGAAGAGTAACGACTGTATTTTTGAGTTGAAATGGAGTCTGATGTAGCGGGGAGATTTTGAGTGGGTGAATGATACTGTTCGGATTTACTATACTAGGTTATATTGGAGCTGCTTTCTATAGGTTTTGAATGTAGTTTGACTTAATGATAATCACCTACATAGAAATAGCAAATAACTGATTAATTTTATTTAGATTTAAATTTTCAGGGATATAATTGACCATGATCATGATGATGAATTTAATTATTAACTTATGCTATAACAATTTTAACAACTAGACCACGAGTATTTCAGAGATGTAATAATTTCTAGTTTATTTTTAATAAGTAGTAGTTAGTGATAATTAACTAATTTCGATCTTGACTTTCAAGAATTTGTGGAGAAACCCAAAGCAGATTACCAGAAACTTTAGGCATTCAAATGTCAGGCAGCGGATACTAATTATATCTATTAAAATAATCTGATTCAGCAACTTAAAAAAATTAAGGTTTCAGAGTTCAAATAATTTTTAGTTTATTTTACAATAGTAGTTAGCGATAAATAATTAATTTAAAGCAAATTTTAAATAGTTAATGGGGTTTCACCCTTGTTTGCTGAAAATAACGTAATTTATTTCAGAATATTACACAGTTCCAGAATAATTCATGTTTATTAAATATTTAATTTAACCCTGACTTTCAGAATGAGGTCATATTTTGACACATCTCTACAAGATCAACAAGAAGCTAAAACTAGTAGTTTAGAAATTGTGATGTCCTGTGCTAACTAATTTAATATATTTATTACTAACAAGTTTACTAACTATCGACTGCATAGGTGGCTGAAACCGGGTCGAGTCTCTAATACTAACATTCCTTTCCTATCCCTCGGTTTTGTTTTATGTAAAGGGTGTACGGTGGATCCGGCGTATCCGGGAATCTTGCTGAGGCTTGGTCGTACATCCGTATCAATCAATCAATCAATCAAATAATGATTATGGCTCTATACTCTATAAGGCTCTGGTTTCATGCAATATAATTTATAGAGAGTATGCAACTAAAAGTTTTCTCAGGCTAAGATGCAGTATCAATAACTCACTTTGTCTCGGCTAAAAATAGCGGCGGTCGCCCTTAATTTGTTTAATCTATCATAAATTTTAATAACTTTAAAATTACTACATTTTGTTTGAAGTGGTTATTATTTAAACTGCAAAATAATATAAATCAAGATGCCATCTGCAAGATAATTTTTAAACAATAATATGATTATTTTCGTAATGCATTATTTTTAGTACGTATGTATCCAAAAAAAAAATCAGTACTAAAAAATCAAAACGGCAATATGTTAATTTTTTCAATAAATAAATCTTTGTACTTAAATAAAAATCTAAAGCTTACATAAAAAATTCAAATTCAAATATTTTTTAGAATTTTGCTCCGTTTTTTCCCAGAATATATTACTCGAACCAGCAGTAAATTCCCCCTTTTCCAAAATATTTTGAAGAACTTATCTTAATTTTTTTCCATAATATGTGTGGGCTCTTTTCCAGAATATAATATAGAAAGAGCAGAAAATTACCCCTTTTTCAATTTTTTTAAAGAATTTTTCCCCGTTCTTTTCCAGAATATATCCCGGCTCTTATCCAAAATATATTACTAGAAAGAGCAGTAAATTCCCCCTTTTCCAATCTTTTTTAAAAATGCCTCCCCTTTCTCCAGAGTATATCCATTTCAAAAATATTTCCCTCTTTTCCATATTATGTAATTAGAAAAGAACCCCCCTTTTCAGAATTGATCATTTTTTGTTATTTTAGTTCATTACATGCAAGTATTATGCAACGTACGTACATCCAGAGTATGCCCCCGTTTCCAAAATATTTCCCTATTGATTTGAATTGAATTGCCGTGCTGTAGTGTATTTTATGCACATACAAATTAATAAAGTAGGCATTTGATTATAAATCAATATTGACATGCAAATGACAAAAAATAGTTTATTCCCTCTAAATAATTTCGCAAAATACGTAACATAAACGAACTATAAACGAATATCTTTTTTCAATGTAGTAGGCCCTTGTTCATACAAAAAAAAAAAAAAACACATTTGATGTGTAGTTTGCGACGAAAACTTTTGCTTTTAAATTTAATTTTTTTAATTCAAAATAAAATCATGAAGATAAAAACTAAATCAAACATGTTTTGAAACTAATATGGACCAAAATTTAGACAAATTTTTGCGAGGATGTCTAAAGTTAATAATCAATGATGATCATTTTTCATGGTTCGGCCGTCACGACAATATAGCGGTGGAAAATTTTCATTTAATGAATTTAATTAAAGGTATAAATTTCGCCAAGACATTTACTTCTATCATAAACTTATATAATATGAATATCGTTATATTTTCCAGAATGTGCAATGCGAAAATTCCCCACATCGAAAAATGTTGAAGTTTTACATGTAATGAAAAAATGGTTCCAATATACCAAGGATCGAGTAAAAAAATCCCATAAATGAATTATTTTAATTTATTTTTTATGTTTGCTTTTTTTATTGTGTGTTTTTAAACTTTTTCTTAATTCTGAATTTATATTAGTAATAATATTTGTTACACTTCTATATTGAAATTAATAGGATACAAATATTAATTATTAATTACATAGATATTAGAGGGTGCTAAGATATTTTAAATTAGTTTTAATGAACTGAATTTCTATTCGATTACTAGGATTCTTGTTATGAATTTATTTAAGTTTTATGTGTTCTTACAGTTCCATTAACTTATAACAATAATAATGTTATTATATATAATAGATGAAACAATCATTTTGTGATACATTGGAATTTGTGCTATTTATACATAATATATATAAATAAATATAAACAATTAAAATAAATGTTGAGGTTTTATTTGTCCGATAAATCTTTATTTTATGCGGTCCGTTAATGTTTCACTAAAAGCGGTTCATTAATGTTTCCCTAAAAGCGGTTCATTCGTGTTTCACTAAAAGCGGTTCATTAATGTTTCCCTAAAAGCGGTTCATTCGTGTTTCACTAAAAGCGGTTCATTAATGTTTCCCTAAAAGCGGCTCATTCGTGTTTCTCCAAAAGCGGTTCATTAATGTTTTGTTGAAAATGTTTCATTAATGTAACACTAAAAGAGAACTGTTCACGAACTACCAATACTTCGCTAAAAAATCTAATTATCATGTGATGTGAACACCATAAACGGTTCGTTTTTACACCGTAAAAGCAGTTCGTTTACGAAGTGTTATTTGAACAGGATTCTTCGTTTACGGTTCGTAAATATTTCACCTTGTTTGAAGGGATTTTATAAAACTATATGGCTAAGAAGGCGTATTGCCTACTAGGATTTCAAATTTATTTTAGCAAATGCACGAACTAAAATAAGTTATTTTGTTTCTTAAACAGCCCATACATTATTCAACATGTTGAACAACTTGGTTGAGTCTACGGAAAAGTTCGATCGTGTATGGGGTAGTTTATCAACCAATTTGACAGTTGTCTAATCGGTTGAAGTAAAATCAAATCGTTTTGATTTTATGGAGGCGGAGCTATTGGTTGATAAACACGTTGAAATGTTTATGGCAATGTATGTATCAACAAAGGAAATATTGCCAAAATTGTCAATTAAAACTTTTTTTCAATTGTCAAATAAAACCGTTTAACATAAAATTTTGAAATTTAACCAAATGGCAATCCCAAATACAGTTGAATGGCGTGATTTTTTAGATAAATTTAGGGAAAAATCTGTATTATGGCAGATTACAAGTGAAAATTACAAAAATAGATACCTTCGGGCGAAAGCGTGGAACGAGTTATTAGAAGAATACAAAACAATTGAGAAAGATATAACAGTGGATGGACTAAAAAGAAGAATTACAAATATAAGAAGTTGTTACCGCCGAGAAAGAAAAAAAATTAATGCTAGTGAAAAATCAGGGATTGGAGTTGACGGAATTTATGTACCAACATTATAGTATTTCGATATTGTTGATTTTTTGAAAGATCAAAAACGCCGTTAGAAGGAACGTCCACGATATACAATTCGGATACAGAAATTGATGTTTCGGTAATTAAAAAATATTAAAAGAAATTAGAAAGATTAATAAATTTAGTTTGTTTTTTTAGGCGGCACCAATAGAAGCAACACGTACGAATCCAAGAGGTTTACACAGAAATCAACAAATAAATAGAGACATCTTTTTACGTAGAGCAGTAGATTATTTAGAAAGTACTGAAAGTGCTGTAAGAGATTAGGCAACGATATTTGCTGAAGGATGGGCTTGCACATTTCGAAAATTAAATGTTGAACAGCAAATATTTGCTAAAAAGCTAATCGATAAAACATTATTATTAGGACAGTTAAATAAATTAGAATTTTCAAACAAAATATCAACAGCAGCAACGATAATCAATCGGCCATCAAATACTTCAACTCCTTACATAACGTCTCGATCATCAGCTCCACTGCCCACTGGTGTATTCCGACCAAACATCTCAAAATTTCAAACCTGGATCATTTATATTTTCTGAGGATTCGAATACTGCATCACCAACCCTGTTTAATTCTCAATCAATCACACCGGAAATACAATACACCATACCTATTTCAAAATTCACCAAAACATTACCAGCAAAACATTTTTTGAGTACAGTACCAGCACAAGCAACGATAATCAATCGGCCATCAAATACTTTAACTCCTTACATAATGGCTCAACCAGCAAAACATAATTTGAGAACAGTACCAGCACAAGCAACGATAATCAATCGGCCATCAAATACTTCAACCCCTTACATAACGTCTCGATCATCAACTCCACTGGTGTATTCCGACCAAACATCTAAAAATTTCAGATCTGGATCATTTATTTTTTCTAAAGATTCGAACACTGTATCACCAACCCTATTTGATTCTCCATCAACCACACCGGAAAAATTTAAACAAACGATACCCATTTTGAAAATAAGCAATATCAAGAAAACAATACCAGAAAAACCGCACTTTTATTCGAAAACAGTACCAGCACAAAAAACAATTCCATCTAGTATTTCAACACCACCGGGGTATTCCGAGAGTATAACTGAAACTGAAACACATTCACATAAATTCCATTTATCTCATGCCATCAGAACCTCCTAACATATAATACGAAAATTTATACGATCCCTTTAATGATGACCAATATACTTAGATAAACGTCAAACTCGTACTGTAACAACTCATTTACCGCCCTTGTGACGTAAATAACTATTCTGTCATTTTATAAGGGGTTGAGTACGTAATCTTGCATTACAAAATAATGCATTACAAAATATTGCATTACAAAACCTTGCATTAAAATGTCTCGCATAATATTTTTCCGCACATTTATCGAATCGCGCGCGCGTTTCGATAAATGTGCGGAAAAATTTTATGCGAGATAACAAATCAGTTGTGATTCAATTTAGTATACTGTATTGTGATAATTGCAAGCGTCGAAAGGCGAAATTATTCATCGACGAGTTTGGTTATCACTTAGGCTGAAAAACCAAAAAACATTTAATTGGAGATACAGCTAGCAGCAGAAGTGTGTTTGTAATGTGCGCGTAGTAACCTGTTTAGTATATTAATAACCATCAAGTAATTAAACTACCATCCGCACATTCCCGTGCACCTATCACCAATGAAAAAATCATTACAGAAATATAAAATCTAGGGCTAAAAATACCGACCTACTATCGTCGTGTATAATCACACAGGCAATTGTTGCTACAACTAGTGATTCACGTGTATACCTGCCCAACAAAAAATTACAAAAAAATAAAATTCATCGTTCGCGTGCTGGTATCACGAATGAGCCCAGCAGTTTTTAAGAAATTGATATTCCTCAACAACTTCGATATCTCGAAGGAGAGTGATTTGTGTTAAGCGAAGATGTTTGCGAGGGAGACAAAATTATTTTGCTAGGCACCAAATCCTCTTTATCGCTTCTTTCAGAATGCAGTTGTTGGATTATGGATGGAAATTTTGATGTAGTTCCTTCCATAATGCGACAACTGTTTTCTTGTACATGGTAACGTTGAAGGAAAAATATAGTACCTCTAGTTTTTTGCTTGATGAGCAAAAAATCTAAAAAATGTTATGACCAATTATTTTTTCAATTAAAGAAAATGTGGAGGAATTGTTTCGTCGGCAAAGGTTTTTTTGAAGTTGTTGTGGGAAAACGCCCTGCTGGATTGTATAAGCTTATAAAAAACCTATCAAACGAACTTATTATGGCCAAACATAGCGTGGAGAGAATCAAAAAAGGTAAAAACAACCTAAAAAAAACACACAATAACAAAAAATAAAAGGATAAAAAAAACTATGGAGAAACGAGAGAGACTTGGTAAAACCAGTATTTAAAGAGAATTGCTCAACATACAATTTTTAATTAAATTGTTTATTTAATTTTTTGTATTTAAGTTTTTTCTGTTTTACATACTAATTAAAGATTACATTTACCGAACCCACTAATTACATAATACATTTTTTACTTTTTTGTATGTTAAATTATCTACGATTTAATATTTTTTAATGACCCCTACCAAGAAGAAAAATATTTGCACTATTTTGTTATACAACATTTTCTAGTTAGCAAGATTTTTTTGTTGCAATATTAGTAAAAAAAAGCAAAATTTTGATAATGCAACATAGTGAGATGCAATATATCGATCCCTTTTATAAGTTGTATTAGCAGAGGTATAAACTAAAAATGTTGTTCCAAAATTTTCCGGTTTGCTAATGAACAGCTCGATTTTTTTAGCCAAGACAAAGTGAGTTAGTTAGTTGTATTCCAGTCGACCACCTCAAGTACTTATAAGTAATTAGGTTTGTGTCTTTGCTTAAATTTAATTTCTCGTAACTATAATTAATTTAAGCAACCTAAGTGCTTATAAGTACTTGAGGTGGTCGACTGGAACACGACTAATAATGGTACTGCATGTGTGAAAATAACTTATTTTGGTTCGTGCATTTGCTAAAATAAATTTGAAATCCTAGTAGGCGTATTGTTCCTTAGCCATATTATAAAAATAAAAAAGAGTGTATGTTCCATTCCTTTTCCTATACCTAATCATAGTAATCATAGCATATTAAATCTGACGTATGCGTAGCACGAGTGCAAATGTTAAATCTGAAGTAGGCGTATGAATTGTTTTGTCAAATTTTGTGATTTGCAAATTGAGTTTGAAATTAATTATTTCGTTACCGTTATTAAGAGTTACCTGCGTTTTGAAAAATACCCGAGTACTGAAACAGTTAATATTATGTGATTTGACGTATGTATTTTATGATAATCTACTAAATAAATATTATCTTTTTGGAGACTAAACGCTCATTAGAGCAAACCCAAACTGTCTTTTTGAAGACTAAAAGCTCAGTAGAGCAAACCCAAATTTTTTTTTGGAAATAAAAGCTCATTAGAGCTAAACCAACAGTAGTACAAACAACAACAAACTTGAAAGGTAAATTATGCCTGCTAAAAAAAGAGCAGAGATGAGTGAAGAAGAGAGAGAGGCGGCCCGTGCTAAAGATAGAGAAAGATATTTACAGAAAAAAGCCAATCAGTCCGAACAAGACAAACAAAACGAACGTTCAAAGGTAGCTATTAGACTGACCAAAAAAAGAGCTGCACAGTCTGAACAAGAAAAAAGACGAACGTGCTAAAAATGCAAAAAGAATTGCTCAATATCGTTCCATTCACACTGAACGTGACACTGCCTAGGTTGCCAAATCTGAGGCATGTACCGTGGCACAGCATACATTGGGCCCAATGTCTATTGAGTGCATTGGTTGTGGGTCTTTGTATTTTGAAAGCGAAGGTCCAAAAAATAAATTATTTGAATATTGCTGCCATAAAGGCAAGATAAAATTGGAACCTCACAGGTTCCCAGATGAGCTAAAAAAATTAATGACACAAAGGGTCAATGATGAATTCGAAGAAGATTGGCCAACGGCCAGGCAAAGAAAGAATTTTATGGAGAACATTCGCTCCTTTAATAGTGCATTGGCATTTGCTTCCATGGGAGGCCCATACCAAAATAAAAACGGAGAAGATGTAGTTCCCATCGGAGGAATCTACTGCTTCAAAGTGTTTAGGAGAAAAGGAGAAAAGCGCAAATATGCACAGCTTTACATGCTTGCTTCTGAAGAAGCATGCAATGAAAGAATAGGTGACAAGCGGAACAAGGGTTGTGATAAACAAACAATGCAAAAGTTGTCTGACTTTATGTCATCAAACAATGATGAAGATGATGTAAGAAATAGAGGCGAGTTTAACCACTAATGGAAATGAGCTTCCATCTTTGATTCTCTCTTTTCGAAACGATCATCAGAAGGATAAAAGACGATACAATGCTCCAGCAGCTAATGAAATTGCTGTTATATTTCAAAACATAGATGGTGAACCACCATTTGACAGAGATATACGTGTCAACAATAAGGATTGTACTAAAGGCACTACGACACAAATAAATATGTTGAACCGGAATTAAGAGGGAAAGGATACATTGCACTCCCGGTCGCTCCTACCGGAATTGCTGGAACTCTTTTGGAGGGAGGAACAACATACCGCTCTCAATTTAAACTACCTGTGCCATTATTAGACACAAGCTCATCTTCTATTCGAATGAAAACTGATGAGGCAAAAAGGATTAGAACAGCCAAACTTATTGTTTGGGATGAGGTTGCAATGACATCTGGCAAAGCATTGAAAGCGGTTGATAGACTTCTTAAAGAAATTTTCAGTAATGAAAATACCTTTGGAAATGCGATAATGCTCCTTGGAGGAGATTTCAGGCAAATACTGCCAGTTGTTCCGCATGGCAACCGAGTTACCATAGTGGAGGACACTATAAAGAGGTGTTTTCTCTGGCCAAAATTCTTCAAGTAAGATTGAGCTCAAATATGAGAACGGGGATAGATAAAGAATTTTCCGATTGGTTAATTGAGTTGGGTGATGGTAAATTAACCAACACATATAATCTTAGAGAAGATATTATTGAAACACCCCAAGAGTTCATTTGCAACGGTTCATTGATAGATGACATTTTTGCGCAACAGTTAGCTAATGAAGCTAAAGACTTTGCGAGTAGAGCAATATTGTGTCCTTTAAATGAGGACACACTTCAAATAAATGATAAAGTATTGAGTTGATTGCAAGGAGAAGTGAAAGTGTACTACAGTGTAGATTCTGTAGACACTGATGATGAACAGGAGAGAACAAATTTTCCAACGGAATTTTTAAACTCCATTACTCCATCAGTGGCACTATTCTGGTTTTCCCGGGGAATTGCGAATTGGGAATTGATTTATTGTCAGTTTTAAGTGTATTTTGCGTTTCTTTTTTCCAAAGCATACTGAGCGATTGGTATTTTGCTCATGTCTTGGGAAAAAATAATTCCCAGCCAAATTTTTAAGGAAAAATAAACAACAAAATTGCATTGAAATAGAATTATTTTTCCACAAAATTTAGTATGCTTTGGAAAAAAGAAAACCAAAATACACTAAAAAGTGACAATAAATTAATTCTCAATTCGCAATTCCCTGGGAAAACCAGAATAGTGCCACAGGTATGCCTGTACATGCTTTAAAGCTAAAAGTTGGAGCAGTAGTAATATTGCTTCGAAATATTTGCAGAAACAGAGCTTTGTGTAATGGAACACGGCTCATTATTACACATATGAAAGCAAACGTTATATTTGCTAAAGTGTTGACAGGAAGATCAAAAGGAGATGAAATTGCAATTCCAAGAATTGAATTAGCTCCTTCTGACAGCAATTTTCCCTTTACTTTACGAAGGCGGCAGTTTCCAATACGCGTAGCCTTGATGACAATAAATAAATCTCAAGGACAAACCCTTGATAAAGTGGGATTGTATTTGACCACAGCCCGTTTTCTCTCATGGACAATTGTATGTTGCTTTCTCCAGAGTGACATCCAAATCAAATATAAAAGTACAAGTACTTAATACAAAAGAACAGGGAAACCTTATAAAAGGAAGTGACAATTTTTTTACCCGAAATGTTGTGTACAAAGAAATTCTTTCAAACACCAATTTTCTTCCAAAATTACTAAAAAATTCAAATCAAAGGCTTGCGATCACATATTATAAATTCAAAATTAAAAAACATCATAATTGACGAGATCAACGTGATTGGGTGGAGGTGGGACAAGCCTTTAAAGGCTAACGATCACATAATATAAACGTTTGAAAATAACATCGAAATTGACTAGATCAACGTGATCGGGTGGAGGTGGGACAAGCCTAAAGGCTGACGATTCACTTATAAAATTGAGTTTCTGTTCGTTTTCTGTATTACAGAGGTTTCTAGACCCGTCACCTTGTGTGACGGGCACACCACCTAGTAGTTTTATAAAAATAAACTATTTTTGGACATTTGCATGTAAATATTGATTTATAATCAAATGACTACTTTATTAATTTATAGGTGTATAAAATACACGTTGTTTATAAAATAATTTATTTTTGATTGATTGATTGATACAGATGTACGACCAAGCCTCAGCAAGATTCTCGGATACGTCGTATCCACCGTACACCACCTTACATATAACAAGACTGGACGGATAGGAGAGGAATGTTAGCATTATAGACTCGACCCGGTTTCAGCCACCTACGCAGCCGAGAGTTAGTAAATTTTGTAAGTATTTTTTTTTTTTTTGTTGACAAGTTGTTAGTCACAAGACAACATAATCTCCTAATCAGCGTTCACCATTAGTGCCGCAGGTTTTATCTGGAAAGCTGTAAGAAATTTCTCCACTATTATTTCCATCGGCGGTTGTGTGGGGCGTTGTTTATAAAATAATTTATAAATAAAAAAAGGATATCTGTGGCAATTCAACAAAACCACTTATCTCATTCTCACTCACTTTTCAGGAGACAATAAATTAACAGTAAAACAGTAAAGTAATAAACACTTATCTCGAGATAAATGATTCCACAGTCTGGGCCTTTCAACATAATCATTTATCTCGAGTTAAGTGTTTATTACTTTACTGTTTTACTGTTAATTTATTGTCTCCGGAAAAGTGAGTGAGAATGAGATAAGTGGTTTTGTTGAATTGCCACAGATTCATTTCTTCGTTTAATACGACCGCCACCAACAGTGTTTGTGTTTATCATAAATGCATCGGGCGAGGGAGCAGCACTACAATTCAATATTCAAATCAATGGGGAAATATTTTGGGAAAGGGGACATACTCTGGATGTACCTACGTTGCATATTACTGGCTCGTAATGACCTAAAATAAGAAAAAATTATGAATTCTGAAAAGAGGGGCTCTTTTCTAGTTACATAATATGGATAAGAGGAAAATATTTCTGAAAGGGATATATTCTGGAGAAAGGGGGCATTCTTCAAAAATATTATGGAAAAAGGGAATTTAGTCAATTTACTGCTCTTTCTGGTAATATATTCTGGAAAAGAGCTAGGCCATATTCTGGAAAAAAAACGGGAAAATTATTTAAAAATATTTTGGAAAAGGGGGAATAATTTACTGCTATTTCTAGAAATACACTGCGCGAAAATAAAAACGCAACAGAATTTTTTTTTGAAAAGATACCCAGATTTGAACGCTTATATTTTGGTGAAATAACACCATTCAAAAAAATGTTTTGTTTCTAATTGAAAGAAATTTTGTCTTCTTTTCGACGACTCCTTGTCATTGAAGTTTAACACAAAACGTATCAAAAAGCGTATAAACGTTAACAAGTACATTTTTTTATCTTGTAAACTAAGCACTCAACGATACAATTTTAAGTATCTTTAAATTTTACGTTATTTTATGGAAAACAATAATTTAATTTATCGGATAGTTATTCGAAGAGTCAAGCGGGATGAATCGAAAAGAACAATCACTCATTCGTGCTACAAAAATTGTAGGTTTAGTTGAAAGTGGGCCAATCTGTGATATTAATGTGTCTGTTGTGAGCCGGGCTTGCCATAGATATTTAGAAACACGGAGTGTGAGTCGGCGTGAAGGACCTGATCCACCAAGGAAAACTACGCAAAGAGAAGATCGAGCTATCGCACGTTATGCTATAAATAATAGGACAAGCAGTGCCCAAGAAATTAGAAGTAATGTACAAGTACAAAACCAGATATCAAAACAGATGCTATAAATAAATCGGTTGAAACTATGCATTGCAGTATGCCAACTGGACTCAGAGGGACTGGTGTAATGGCCTTTATTCGGATGAATCGCGGTTCAATTTGTATGCATCAGACGGCTGATGCAGAGTTTGGCGTTCACTAGCACAACGATTAAACCCTGATTTCGTGATGTTAGCCATAGCATTTCAAGGAGGTTCGGTGAAGGTTTGGGCTGGTATTTCGTGGGATTACAAAACTGATTTGGTAGTAATACCACATCCAGCTTTAACATCAGCACGATATGCGGAAGAAATTTTAAGGCTTCATATGCTTTCCATGAAAAGACAAATTGGGCGTGGATTTTTTTTTTAATATGCATGATATTTCCAGTAGTATATTCTGGAAAAGGGCCGGGTCATATTTTGGAAAAAACGGAGGAAAATTCTAAAAAATATGTAAATATATAAGATTAACATTTTTTATGTAAGTACAAAGATTTATTTAATCAAAAAATTAACATATTGTTTGCTGATGTTTGATGTATTGATATTGTTGTTTACTGATTTTTTTGTATACCTACATACTAAAATTAATGCAAGTTTAAATATTATCTTGTAGACGGCATCTTGATTTATATTATTTTGTAGTTTAAATAATAACCACTTTAGCCAAAATGGAGCAATTTTCCAGTTATTAAAATGTATGCTACATACAAAAAATAGCACCACCATCGCTTTTTTTGGCCGAAACAAAATGAGTTAGTGGCGAGTCGCCTTTTTTGAGCGACTTTCAGCTAAAAGTGAGAAAAAGCAGTGTTGTACTACGCGAGTAGACATGTGGCGTCATAATTAATAGATGGTTTGTTCACGCCAAATTATTCTAAATCAAAGCTCAAAGAATTATGGAATAGCGGAAACTTTTTCGGACTCGGTGTGCGAGGGAAAGCCAAGGTTCCCTAGAAGTTTTGTTTTTTCTTTTAAGAAAATTTACCATTTTTAAAAAAAATTCATTTAGAAATAATCATAGCCTAATATTTATTTATTTTTATTCAATCTGTGAATCTAAAGGTCCAGTGGCAATTGAAAAAATATTTACAATATTTACATCAATACTAACAATAAAAGTTTTCAAGTTACTTGCTACACTTGGAAATGCAACAAATCATCCACAGTTGAGGCTTCAAATAAAAATGATTTTAAACCTGACTTAAATGTATTTATTCTAATATACATAGGTAATATCGATAAAACAGTTATCGTACAAAAAACGTGTTGTAGTGTATAACAAAATTAATTAATTAGACCAATTGATTCAATTAAATAAAACTAGTTATTATATATATATTAAATTCGTGTACCAGTGTATACAATTTATTTGAATACAAAACTGTTAATGTAAATAGATATAAAAGATAAATTATGTAACCTCTGTCTGATTTGTCACTGCACAAAAATTAACTGGAATCCATACCTAAGCGCCGGGTTCATATATTGTATACGCAGTTGGTAGAGTTAAAAGTGAGTTGTAGAGGGCTCCAAAGTTACCCATCATTTAAATAAAAATATGGAGTGGGAATAACCCTTTCGCTTTTATTTTCAACCAGTATAGAACTTGGTGAGAAGTAGGAAAAATGGATTTTAGGTTGATGTTTTTATTATAAAATTTTATCACTTGAACCAAACAGTACAAATCATAAAAGGAAAAACTAATGATTGAATTTAACCAATTAGGGAAATATACCTAACGATTATTACAATAAGGATAAGAAACATTATCGCCAAATATCACAGAAGGGAGCAAGACGAAAGAATTACATAATTGATAATTTAGCAAACAACACCAAAACATTTCCCTGGCTTAGCGGTAAACAAAATCGCACTTGAAATAGGAGAACGGACAACCCGAAATTAAATATTGAACAAACTTTTATTTTATATTACCACAGGTATTACATAAAATTCATCTGTCTTTTCAAACTTGTCAATAAAATGTATTTACTTTTGACAACTAAAGGCTGAATCACATTCAATCTTTTCGATCTTTTTCAAAAGAATAGAATCACGAAGAAAAGTGCAAATACATTTTACCCATATATAAAAATGCGGCGGGCATATTCAAAATTTAATTTTTTTCTTGTTAATAATGTTGTTAACAATAAAATGTTACTTTGATTTGATAAATTATGAGCAACTTTTACGAAAAAAGATAAACCAGTTCATTTTTTCAGGATTCCCGTTCTTTTTCACCAAAAAAAAATTGAGTGTTGCAGTAAATAGTATTGAATAATACATTTTGAGTAATCCTTCTGATTTGAATACCAGGAAATCATATTAAAACGCATTTTTTATTGTACATCTTTTATCTTTTGGAAAAGAACGGAACGATTAAATTTATATCAGCCTATCAAAGTTGCTCAATTTTCTCGCCTTTTATTTTGTCCGTTTGTGCAAAATAGAAAAAAAACTGTCGGACAAAATTGAAAGGCAAGAGATCAAACGAAAACTCGCTTCTCGCCTTTTGTGCAAAATTCCATTCCAGGTAATAGCTTTTCTCAGATCAAAAATTGCAAAGTTGGACAACAAATTCATTTTTCTTTATAGGTATTCTTTCGTATTTCGTTTATACTAGTATGTACGGGAATTCACATGAGGCCATTATTGTTTTATTCTGTTGCGGTACGGTTGGTAAAAAAATCAAAGCGCTGATTATGACTAAAAATTCCCAACAGCGTTTAAAAAATAAAACATAATACTAAAATCAAACCATGTATAACCGACATTATTATCACAACACTAAGGCTTAGATGACTACCAAAATATTTCAACACTAGCTTGTGTTAATTAAAAGGCAAGTAAAATTATCGAAAAGATAATTTCATAATGGGCGCTTGCTGTGTGTTCACAAACCAAATTCTCTTCCGGACATTCGAACAAAATTTTGGCTATATTCTATCCAGACCTTTTCAGTTTTGTTGTGTATAAAGGCAAACGGGGTGTACGATGGGGCCCGGCCATTAAAAACAGGATGTCTCGCTTAATGCTTGGTGGCATCAAATTAATCAATCTTAAGGTGTCCCGACTACCCCAAAAGTACTACATTCATACACAAAAATTTTATTTTTTAAATTTATTTCGTTTTTTACACTTTACTTTTTAAGAGATTTTAATATCTTATTTGGAGAGGAAGCATTATTTTTTTACAATTTTGGAGCTTTCTTTTACTTTTACTTTATTGATTTATTCTTTTGAATAAACAACGTAAATACTCGTAAATTTACATAACATTTTTTTATGTTATTTAAATACAGTAGGATGTATTTTTGGGAGACTTTATAACGAAGCAAAGTATGATTTCGATATACTACTAAATCAAAATAGATTTACTTCCTTAACCTTTTCTGCTTTCATAAACCAAATGTTCAATCTTATTCTTATCATCAGTTTTTTTCCAATTTCTTGTTGCGGGACATTCATATTTCGGTTACATTTTTATGACTTTCCTTTTCGCAGATTTTTTTTTATTATTTTTGGGTAACATTTTTTTCAATCTTTTACGATTTTTTATTTTATTTTACCTATGAATATAAGTGAATTGTATTTATCTAAACAAAACAAAACAATTTTTTTTTTTTGTAAAGCAGAGGAAGGAATCTAATAAAATTTATTATTGACCTTTTTTGTGTTTGCTTCTTTTGGGTAACCATTTCTGAATTGAATTGTTCATGGAGGAAAAGGTATACTATACATACATATTTGTATGTACGTACTCTATACATACATATTTCATAATCTAGATTCAACGAGTAGATTGTCGTTCACTATGGGTAATTTTATTTTTGTATTATTTTCACGAGCGCATATGAAATGAAAAGATTTCTATTATTTTTATTTGCTGGTATACGATGATGAGGACTATAACATAGTATAAATTCATTGTTAGGGTAAGGTAATTCAAATAAATATCAGTGAATTTCCTTTTTATTGTAAATAAACATAACGTAAACTAACTGACAAATCCGCATTTAACAAACAAAACGAAAAACTTTTTAACCAAAATATTTATTTGTTTGGATATGTTTATAGGGTTAATAAAATGGAGAGTAAAATGATTTTTAAGGTGCTGCAAATTTGGCGGCAGAATTTTTTTTATTCCCATAAAATATTTCCATAAGATATATTTTTTATTTATTTCGGGCCCTCTTTCAGGTAAGTTACTTTATCGAGGATACGAAAAACGAGCAGAGCATAGGTACGCTATACATACATACATATATGTAAGTATTTCTGGACTAATTTGACGATTTTTACAACCAATAATATGCCACTGTTCAGTAACAAACAAGCACTCTCTGCATTCCACTTAAAGTTATTATTATTACACATTGCGACTTCCTAGTTGATATTTTGCTCTTTTATAACCTTCGCTAATTTTGATCTTCGCTAATTGATAAAACGAAAAAAACTGTTAGTTACTCGTAGAATAGCGGCACATTTCAGTGGTGAACTAATAACAAATTAATAATAATTTTCAGATTGTCGGAAGCAATTTAAAGTAGTAAGCTGATTGGAGCTGATGTCTCTATTATTGCAAGATCGTTCCATTAAAACCCAATATTTGTTTATCATTATTACTTAGAAGATATTGTGCATGCAAGCGAGAATGTTATAAGAGGGGAAATAATTTTAAACTTTTTTAAATAAACGCGCTATTGTGATTGCTATTATTGGTTGAAAATAATAAATAACATTGGATTTTTATACAAATCACCGAAGATTAAAATGAGCAATTTATGAAAAACACAGATTTTTTAAATTTATTTTAAAAGTTGATACTTAATGAACAAATCAAAATTTTAGAATCGATGCTTAAAACATATTGAAAATAAAATGAAAATAAATGACCTGAAAAAATATTTGTCCCTAATTAATAAGCTTAACCTTTCTTATATTGAACAAGCATTGTGTGGTTTGGCGTCCAAATAAAGTGGCGTAACTGGGTACCCGCAGCACTCACAGCCGCAGGCGGGCGCACGATTGTTGGGGTCCCCAGATTTCTCAAACGTTCGAATATTGTTTCAAAGTCAAGGTTAGATAGCACGGATTAAGCTTAAAGTTCACTATCTTTTCAAATATGAAAAACGGTTTTGTAGGAAATTTGTAAGAAAAAGCGGTTTTTAGAGAAGAAAACTAGCGCGCTCAACTGGCTTGGTACTTTGCGCCACTAAAGCGCTTCGCGCTGCAACGCTGGATAAATTAGTTTAAAGAACTTTGGCTATGAAGCCACATATATTATATTCGGGAATATTTTGCTATAAAACAATGAATTAAGATACATTTTAAATAGTTAAAATAAGATTCAATATATTTCAGTTAATTATCACAATAAAATTTCATTTATTTAATTAAAAACTAATTATTTAATTACATACACTTTTGGGGGTGGGAAGGGTTTAGAAATATATTTAAGATAAAGCCACTTTATAATAGCACGCGGAGCAAATAGGTAAAGTTGCCAGCTGAAACTAACACGGAAGCAGGCAACGTAAAGTTGACCATGGGCAAAAACACGCCGCGAAGGTCCACACCGCCCACCCTTCAACGTTTTCCTTTTGTCTTGTTTATGGTCGGAGCGAAACACACTCGTACGGTAAACTGGAGACGTTTGATCTGAAATGGAACATCAGAAAGGATCATAAAGATGCTAGGAATTATCACTTTTTCTCCAGTCGCGCAGCCGGTTAGAACTGTAGCTTCTATTACGAAGTATTGAGACTGTTTACTTATAGGTGGGGTCCGTTACAGAGATTTGGTGGGTTTCGGTTCAGGAGCAGGATGATAGGTGTCTCGATTTTCAGTTTCAGCTGATGAATCGGTATACCAGACGGGCTTAATGAGTTTACAAATTCGACAGGATATAGAATTGTTTCTTGAGGATCAACGACTGTATCTATAGATTTGTATGTTCTGGACAGTGCTTCAAATTTGCCTAGAATGTACTCATTAATGTGGAGGACAGCGGTTCTGAAAGATCTCCGATGCTGGGATATGGGGATTCTATTAATTGCTTTAGGTCATTTATTATTGTCGACTTATACTTTACGTTCTGAAAGTGACCAGGTCACCATTTCCTAGTGGTAGATCACCATTTCCTAGTTTCAGCAGAGTGTTGGAAAATTCGGTCAAGTTGTTGTCGCCACAGAGAACGGCACGCATATTTACCGAGAGGGACACTTCACTACTTCCGACCATATGTAGGACCGTTTCAGACCCGCATTAAGCTCGTCAGCATGCGTGAGCAGCGCTTGAGCAGTCGCTGAAATCAAAGGAATAATCGAAACGCTCCGCTCGAATGCGATGCAATACGTATTCTGACATGCTCTCCCTGTGTGCTATCCATTGAAGGTCGGCATATACCGTTTTTTATTAAAGGTTTACTTATGAATGAAGGAAGCCATTTGAAATTCATTTTCATACGACCTATTATTTTTGGCAAACTCTTTGGATAAAGGATGATGACCAGAAGGCAATGAAAACAGAGGCTCTGGAGGCTGGAGAATTTTAGGCAGTTTAACTTTTCCGTTTTGGCAACAAAGACCCTTTAGTTCGCCCTTCCACTTGAGCTCACGGCAGTATTGAGACTCAACAGTCATGGGACCACCTAAACTCACCGACTTGTCGTTACGATACTCTATATTAGGGGTATAGAAAAGTCAGAATATTCTTTATTGCGCCAATCAGTGAAAGTTCTGTCCTTTGCACGGGGACTTTTCTTTGTGAAGCGTGCTGCTCTCCGTTTAAAGAAAGCCGCCTTCTAATGAAATAGGTTCGCTCTCTTTGTAAAGAGAGGCGAGCTTCTCTCACCTCATTGGTTTCACCTTAAGTAATCGGCTTCGCTTTATTTGCAAGGACAGGCGAGTTCTTTTTTGCCAAGTGACGATGTTCTATTTGCAAGCTATCCTCTAGCCTATTTCGTCTTCGGCTCTTTCAGCCGCAGTACTCTTTCGACTAAGTGAAAATTTCTCTTGGGCATTGTTAAAATTATCTAATAAACTTGTTTAAAGAAAAATGAATAAATAAAAAGAAAAAATTCAATCAGGGGTCAATCAGTTGAAATTTTAGAAGTTGTTTCGTCTTAACACAAATACAAAAAGACGCACATAAAAGAACAAACTGACAAACCCGTTTTAAAAGAAAAAAACGCAAATTAATTAATATTCTATGTCGATACCTTAGACAGAGCACATAATTGTTCATATTTTGAATGTCCACATGAATGTCTCTAAATTCGAAACTATTTGGAATTTTCAATAGATGCCTAGGAAATAGTGCTATAAATGATTATGTATAGTACAAAATAACAGAACCATAAATGATAAAGAATGCCTTGTAAAAATGGGCTTAGCACTTGTGTGCTCGTCTAAGGTATCGATATATAATTAGAATTACTATAAGCGTTTAATTACGATTACCGAATAAGTCAGTCAAATCAACATAATAACAAGTTTTATAACATAAATAATTGTTTAGCAAAGCACGTATTAAACTTACTGATGAACTTAACAATAAGAACTTCTAACGATTACTTAAAAAAAAGTCAATCAAAATGAATTGAAAATTATCGCCCCTCTTTCAATTTTGGGTCCTACTCTAAACCAAGTTTTTTTGTGCCGATTAATTTGCAATATTAAAACTTCATTTACATTTACGTCACAACAAGAATATATCGTCGGTTTGCGAGAATAGTGACACATCTCAAAAATGGAAAATTTTGAGATAATAGGAAAAAAATCCTTTAAATGTAACAATCTTTTATCTGGCAAAGTGTCACTTCTAAACTACCCATAGTTTTTAATAGATGTGGCGTTGAATTTGACTAATTCAACTATTTTATACCAAAAAAAAAAAAAAAAATTCAAATCGATTTCATCAAAAATATGATATTTTGAGATGTGTCACTATTCTCGCAAATCGCCGATATATAATATTTAATATGTTTATGGATTTATTGCGGTTCGATTAAAAAACATTATTATTATTTCAATAATTTTGCACAATACCAAATTATTTTATTTGTTTGACATACGAATTTTATTTTCAGAATTCAGTTTTCCATTTTCTTCAAATGTATTTAAATTTCCTATAGGAATTTAACGTCATCAAGAGGAAAACATAAAATGTTTAGTTGTTGTTGTTGTAATTTCATTTTTTCCTCGATTTGTCATACATTTTTGTATAATACTCAGCCCCCTGACGCCCGATTAATATGAAACTTAGCCTATAACCTGGCCGAGAAAATTATCTATACATTAGTATAAAACGCATTCTATTCGGTTCAGGGATTTTAAAGTATATCGTAAGCATCCAAACAAACAGGCAACATATTTTCTGATTTATACATATGTAGAGATATACCAGAGTCTGTAAAATAACGCAATTTTTTAGAGTATGCATTGCAAATTCGGCGTTTGTTTATTTTAGTTTTTTGACACATTAAAAAACGAAAAGTGTTTGAAAAGTCAACTGGCTTTATTTCCTCTTGGAAAAGAAATAAAGTCGATTGAGTTGATTTCTATACACCGCTCCATTATCTTATCTTAGCTTTAGACTAATATTTGGCAGAATTCCTATGAATATTTGATGATATGATGCTCTCCATGGTGAAAGTTTTCGGCAACGTGATGTCAAGACAGACTCGTGGGGACTTCATTTCAGCAGATACTCAATATGAAAAGGTGAATGAGTTTAAATACCTAGGATCACTGATCACTGAGCAAAACTCCGTTTCTGTGGACATTTCATCGAGGATCGCAGCAGGCTACCGAGCATTTTACGCCAATATCAAAATTTTCAAGTCTCCTCATATATCGCGCAAAATAAAATTGGACATCTACAAGGCGCTGATAAGACCAGTTGTCACCTTTGGTTGCGAGTCTTGGACACTAACAGCGCAAAACATCCAGAAAATCGCTGTAACTGAGCGTAAGATGATAAGAAGAATTCTCGGTCCCATTAAAGAGGGAGCCACGTACAGAATGCGAATGAATCACGAGATCAGAAATGATCTCGATAAAGTCGACATCATAGGATTCATAAAATCGTCAAGGCTGAGATGGCTTGGGCACGTACTACGTTCACAAAATCGGACCACTAAACAGGCCTTGGAGTCGGCACCAGCGAAAGTAGGACCTCGTGGGAGACCACCTACCCGATGGATGGATGGACGACGTTGAGAGGGACCTGTACACACTCGGTCACCGTGTCTGGCGTTCTCTTGTGGCGGATCGGATTATTTGGAGGAGCATCGTTGAGGCGGTCAAATCCCTTCATGGGATGTAGCGCCAGCGGAAGAAGAAGAAGATGTCAAGACACAGCTATTCATAAGCCAAGTTTTAATTGGTAATCATGATAAAAATTAATAAAATTTATTTTGCACTCCCTGATCCATTTGACTGCTATGGCCCTGATTCTGATTACGAACTATTAGAGTCAAACCATAGACTAAAGTAATATTATAGAGACGTCTTAATATGAATAAAAAAATTGTCCCAAAATTGGCATACATACACAAATCGCTGTAACGCAAAACGTATAAATTTTTTTCTCATTCAGTTTATTTTATGATTGAACTTTGCTTTTGCTTTTGGTATACAAACTACACAAAAGTCAATTTTTCTTTTCCATTTCGCTTTTTTTTGTTAATTCCACCAAAGGTTACCACTTATTGGCACTTGCTATGATATGGATTGGCACCCGATAATTGGATCTTTTTTTATTCGTATTAAGACGTCTCTATATTATTACTTTAGTCTATGGTCAAACCCTTCTGCTTACTCTCAACCTGCATCTTCGTCAGAAAATACCGTTAGAACCAGAAAACGAAAAAAAATGTAAATGGTGGCAACGAGTAGAATCGAAGCGCCAAAAGAATATGGGAAACCAATATAAAAATCATCCGGACGTATAATTTCTACAAAAGAAATGAAAAATGGGTGTTCACCAAAATGCCGCCTAAATTGCCATATTATTTAATTGCTAATTATTTTTACCCATTAATTGTCTAATAAAGAACGTCAATGGGATTTTGTAGCTCGAGGAGTTATTATAGTGGATAAAAAAATCACCAAAATTTCTTCAGGCGATAGCCGAAAAAAATCATATCGCCTATATTATCTTAATTATCGTCTGAACAGTACAGATGAAACAACAAGGGTATGCCTAAAAATGTTTCTCAATACGCTTACTATTTCAAACCAGGTACTTGCAAAATCTACAGTTGGTGGATTTGATCAACGGGGTAAGTTGTTATTACTTGTAATGAAACTGGTCTAAATCTATTCAATTTTAATCTTCTAATAGGTAAATATGAAGTTAAGCTTTCTTCCAAACAACATGTTTTAGAGCATATATCTGCTTTCCCGTAATCGAGTTGCATTATACAGGCGTGCATACTGCGAAACGGTTTTTAGACAGCGACCTTTCCGTATCTAAAATGTTTCGTCTGTATGTAAAATGGATTGAAGAGAAGCAAATTAGATCTCAGCCTGTTACCGAGCGTCCGTATCGGGACATCTTTACCTATAATTTTAATCTAAGTTTTTATAAGCCAAAAAATAATCAGTGCAACGATTGCACAGGTTACTCAAACATGTCCTCTTCAGAGAAAGAAACATCTAAATTTAATTTCGAAAAATACTTACAAATGAAGAATGATTCTATGATGTCCATGAAGTAGTACAGACAGATATTTTAGATTATAATAAAAAGATTCCAACTTTTTTGCTAAAAATACAAAAAATGAAGTATTTTTGACAAGAAAAGTTACAGAAGCATATGTGTCTAAAGATGAACCAAATAAATTATACTATAAATATGAATTTGATGAGAAGTTTCAAGAAGTTATTTTATATTACGAACAATCGTCGACACCAAAACGCAGAGGAAGGAAGCGGAAAACGATTGACCGTGACAATGTTGATCCGTTATACAATCGAAGTGAACCAATCTCTGAACTAAAATATCAAGACTTAATGTTTTTGTGCAAGAATAAATACATCCCTGAATTTTACCACCAATTTTTTTAAGCTTTACCCCATTCATTTTAATAATATAACTTTAACCTTTTTTTTTCTTTTATTAATAAATATTTGTAAAGAACACAACAAAAATTTTGAAAATATTAATAATAATAACTAATTTAAAAAAACTAAAAGTTTGTTTCAATTTCGTTTCTGTGATAAGAAATCAATGAAGTAACTTTTAAATCACGATGAAAATCTGCTAGTCCCATTCGTATCCTGAACCCTTATTATCATTCTTTTTTTGATTAAAATTTGATTACAATAATAAATGATTGTGTTTTAATTTTTGTAGGACATATTGAAAATTCAAGTGCAATACTGCGCTATGTAGTTACAATGGTAAAAAAAAATTATTTTCCTTATAAAAACTATTAGTCTACTTACAATATAAAAAATAAAAATTTCCCAATCAAGAAAAATATCCCTCCTCATATAAAATACAAAGGATAGGAGAAAAGAGATATTTTATTTTGTTGAATTTTGTTCCAAAGGAAAGAAACAAAACAAAATATTTTTTCTCTCCTTTCGCAAAGAGTAAAGCAAAGAACGAAATTTGAATTTAAACACTGGTAATTACACAAAAAAATACGTGGTACGCATTTATGATGCGCCTAAATGTATGGGGAAACTACTACAAATTATTCCAGTGTTTAAATTCAAATTTCATTCCTTGCTTTACTCTCTTTTTGCGAAAGGAGAGAAAAAATATTTTGTTTTGTTTCTTAGGAGAGATATTTTACGTTTTTCGATTTCGTTTTCGGGGGAAAGAAACAACAAAAATATTTTTTGTTTTCTTTGACAAAGAGAGAAATAAACGATAAAAGAAGGGAACGAAAAAATGAGTTTAAACACTTAAAAACTGTTATATTATGAGTTGCAGTAAGCCATGAGAATTTTTCGGTAAACAAATTGTTTCGTGTCATAAACTTCGTAGCATGCTATGTTTGAAGCAATATATCAATGAAAATTAAATAAATTTTGTTTCGTTGGATGTGGATTAGTGGTAAGTGGTAACGTATTGGACTGGAGTGGCTAAGGTCTAGGGTTCGATCGTGCTCGAAATATTTTAGTTTTGTTTTTTAATTTATATTTTTATTGAAGAAAAGCTTCCGCTATTTGTCGGTCTGTAAGGTTTTTTGTGTGATGACCCCTGACATGTAAAATCATCCTTAAAAGTCCTTACTCTTTGGCTTAAGGTCTATTTATGGTACAATAATCCTTACAAGCCTATAATTTAAAAGAAGAATCGCTAGTCGGCTAAAAAATATCAAATAGTCAAATGGTGATTGTGGCAGCGGCCGCTGGGCAACACCATTACATATAAATTGTATCCGTCCTAGGACAGGCTGTACCAGCTGGTAAATAAATATGAATAAAAGTATATACATTTCAATATTATAAGAGATACGTTTATTTACCCCCTTTGCCAATTGTATATATTTCAAGACAATCGTTTCTTAAGGAGTAAACTCCAGTCGCGTGTCGGAGCTGACACGCACCATTTTTTTTATTGTGAATTGAGGGGAAAAATATTTCAAAAGAACAAAAAGTTTTATTGGTCAGCTTATTGGCAGAGGATATTCCATTAGCAAAGGATCGGTAGGTTATCGTATATATGTACATACATAATTACATAGTTTTACCAAATGTAAACCAAATATTATTCGTTGCTAAACTTTAACATGAATTATAGATTTGATAGTCTAGATGGAAAAAATCGGATTCGGGAAGGATGGCAACGAATTACAGCACAGCTTAATTGTTTAGGTGGATCTACTAAGGACGCTGAGAAATGGAAGAAGACATCGATCAACATGAAGTATTCTAATATGATTTGCTTATTCATTTAAAAAAAAGACTTAACCTTGAAACGACCCTGCCATTTGACTTCAAGGTCAAAATAAAAATAATAATTTTTATCTATTAAAATTTCTTTATAATTTATACTTCTAGAAAATACGTTCGAGTGCAATGGGCACTGTTGAAGGAGTATGGCAATAGGCCCGGCCTTGGGACACTGGTTAAAGCGCGACGACCAAATAAACTCCCATCTTTTGATGAGAGAATTTTAAATATAATTCCTTCGGAAGCGGTCGAGGGATCAAATAAAACTGACGGTGCCTTTTTCTGGGCTTCAACATGATTGGTTCGTATAATATTTGAAGAGATTGTTGCCTATTAATGATATTGATAACCATGTTTATGATTGGAAATTCAAAATAATACCGAAACATCGAAAATGGCTACTCCGAGAAATATGGATGAAGACGAAAATATTAGGCCCATAAGATCAAGAAGTATTCGAAGTTTGTACATATGTTTTATTGGAAAATGTTATCATATAAACTAATGTCGAATTATATTTTTAGAATCTGATTTTACACTAGATAAAATTTTGCAAGAAGCAAATAAAATTGATCGGGGAAAAGTAGATCAACTGAAAAGGCTGACATGTGCAAAGGAGCATTCAAACACAATAAAACAACGAGGATTAACAATTAAACAGCAGATGGCCTCGGCAATAGAAGAGAGGAATCGTGCATTACGAGAAATTTATTTGAACAAAAGGTTAACATAGAAATATGAATTAAACAATTCGTGAACGTTTAAACTTTAGTTTAAATTATCTTATTAAATTTTAAATTATAATATTAACCAATATAATTTTGAGCAATCCCTGTTCTTACTTCCCTACCAATTTGCAGAAGTCTCCTAGACATGCTATCTTGCAAATATTCCTCCTCTAAATCAGTATCGGCTTCACCTTCATCTTCATTCCTAGTATAAAAAATCTGAAATTGTGGCACTTTAAGAAATTATGCAGTGTTGCACACGTATTTATTAAAAAGGCATAATATTAGAATGCAGTGTTGCACACGTATTTATTAAAAAGGCATAATTAGAAATAATTTCAGGCAAATATTTCAAACATCTATCTTTCGAAAGGTACGTGAACCTCAACTTTAACACTTCATTGCACCTTTCGATACAATTATTGACTATCGTTCCTGGCTTTCGTTGGTTGGGTTGTCAATCGGAATTAGTAACCACGGATGTAGTGGGTAGCCACTGTTACCTAGAAATATAATTGCACGTATTTATGTTTTCTAATCGAATTGCCCAATTTTTTTTTGACTTGTTTGTAAATACGTATTTTATTTATTACTATTTATTTTATGTCTTATTAAAATTTATTTTAAGCAATGAAAAAGTTAATATACAAGAATTGTTAGATACAGACTATTTAGACCTAAACTAAGAAGATTTTGATAATTTATTATATGAATTTTATGGATTGATGTGATATTTGTTTCTTATTTTATTTTAATTTACATTTATGTATGTTGTATATCTTCTCATAATAAATCTAAACTGAATTAGACAAATGGCGACGTGCCATGATGATTGACAAAATCGTCGCCTCAAAATTGTTGATACATTAACACGCGTAAGCTACCTCATCGACACTGAGGCACTCTTATCAGTCATGGCAGGGCCACCGGAAAAGCAAAATTCCCCGTAAAACGATTTCTATCATTACGCAGAAAACTGAGGCAGCTTACCGTAGAAAAAAAGGTCCACACGCAATCGGAGTTCGTGAAATAATTACGCGCCCATTTCGACAGAATTCCTCCCGCACCATCATCAAAACACGCCAACCAGAATATATCGGTGTCACCGGAGCTAAACTCACGTAAACATGTGTTTATCAAGACCAACCTTTACAAGAGATCCCTACAGCCGCCATACAAAGGCCCATTCCCAGTTTTAAAACGCGAGGTAAAAGATTTCCTAATCAGCATACGGGGGACACAGAGCAACCTTTCGATAGATCTTCCGAAGCCATGCTACTTCATCGATGAACTGAAATAAACTGCACGGGAACACAGTAATACGTCACAGTCAGCAACTGAAACACCCCAAACAAGAGTCTAATTCAACTTAAAGGAACAAGCGTTAGCCAACAGCAAGCCATCCCACACAGACAGCAGCATAAAACCTTGCTTATAAGAAGGAACGCAAGAGGAAGAACCACCAGCTTACCATTATAATTGGCAACGCGAGCCGGAAGACAAACAATGCATTCATCGACAAATTGGCAAGGGGTATATGTGGTACCACTACTTATAAGCAAACAATTAGTTTTATTCTACTTTTTTGGCCTAAAATGATTCTTTCCCAAACTCGAACATTTTTGATTGTTTAAAACAATAGCATTTACGTTGTCGCTGCTAACTAACAACAATTTTATGTTTTCGATTTTTTAAGTTGATTTGACTTCTTAGGCTGAGGTCCAATTCCCGACTTATTACAAATAAGTCAACTTATTTGACTTATTCAAAATGGCGGCTTAAAATACATAAGTCATTTGGTGGTGCAATTCAAATCGAGACTTATTTAAACATAACCGAACATTTTATAATTGACAGTTCTAATTATTACTGATCCTGTTTTGTTATAATATGTCGAAACATAAATTAAAATATTAAAATGAAGAATCGCTGGCGTCAAATGATGTTACTAGCTTTATTAGTAAACAGGAATATTATGCTTTATTCTAAACTCATAGAATATGACAACATAGAAATACTGAAGTATTTGGAAGTACACCTTATGAGAAGAGTATATTGGTATTTGTATTTTGTAATTCATATTTTGTCTAGGGTTTGAAATATTGTTCAACCAACTTCTGGTTTGGTATTACATATGTATACCAAAAATTATAAGCGGAGATTCCAATTTAGCAAAAAAACTCTTGCGAATTAATTTTAGTACATTTAAGAAAAGTCCAGAATTCGTACCAGATAAACGTTCCGGACATCAAAGATAAATAGAACTCAATGTTTTGTTTTGGCTAGCTTGCGGGACAAGTTACAGAGCATTGTCCAGAGTAGCTGCAAGTGACCATCACAAAAGATTTTTAGATGTATGCATTGGATTCCCTGGATCAGTTCATGGTCAACGTGTATTACAAAATAGAACATCTTTAAATATGCAAAGTACCCTCCCAGTGGATATTATTTACTTGTAGTTAGTGGCTACCAATGATCGATTAGACCTATTGCAATAATGCCACCTTACAAAGGAGGTAATCTTACCGAAGCTCAACTTAAATTCAACCATCTGCGTAGCAAGGCGAGGATCGTAATAGAGCAAGCGTTTGGTATATTGAAAACGAGGTGGAGATTTATTTTCCTTAGAAGTCTGGAATCATCTATTGAGAAAAATTGCAAGGTAATAGCTGCATGCTGTATTTTGCACAACGTGTGTATCGCTAAGGATGACATTTTATCTAACGAAATCACTCCAGAAGACGAGGAAGAATATCAAAAGATCCAATATTGCAGAATCAGCTCTTCACACTTTCATATTTTTAAATTTATTCCTAGTCAGAATCGGGAAATTTTTTTTCATCATTACTTTTGCGGATTTCTTTAAAAATTGTCTCGTCTCTGCCTTTCATGTACTCTAAAATTCCATCTTTATTTTTTCGCGATGGTCTAACATTTTCTTTGTTTCTAATTTCAAAATTCCCCATCTAGTAGCTAGGTCCACCAAATGTACCGCCTTAATAACAATTGTCAAAATTATATGACGTTTTGGCGTCTGTCAAAAGTAAAACGTATTCAAAATTTGCCTTACATAAACTTGTGCAACATCCTTTGCACGATATCGGAAACTGGGTGGTGTGGTGAATTTATATTTCGGACGATAGAGAAATCGCAGTATCCGTGGAAAACAATTACCTCTATAAAAAGACAAAAAATACATATTTGAAGAATAAAAAAAAGTGGTTAGGAGCAATTCGAGGACAAAAGTCATTCCACTCGAAATTAACATTATACAAAATTAACATAACATTTTGTCGACATTTATAACGTTTATTAATAAAACTAAAATATTACAAAGTATAAAAATAAAATGTGGTATTGTTATTATTTGTATGATGGACGGCTATACTTCGTGGCTTAGGTCCACCTTGAAGAAAATACTATTGCGAGGAGCAGAACAAGCAGCCCCCCGTAATATAACCACCAGCTTACCATTATAATCGACAACGCGAGCCGGAAGACAAACTGGCACGTTCATCGACAAATTGGCAAGGGGTGTGTGGTGATATGAATACCAATACACCAACAATAAAATAATACACCGAATAAACTTACAAACAAACACTTAGTTTAATTTTACCTTTTTCGCCTAAAATTATTCTGTCCCAAACCTAAACATTTTTGATGGTTTAGAAGAAAAAAAAACAAAAACCAATATCATTTACGTTGTCGCCGCTAGCTAAACAACAGTTTTGTGTTGATTTCGATTTTTTAAGTTGATTTGACTTCTTAATATAGTAATTAATGAATTGTATTAAAAATTATTTTGAGTTTATATTGGTTTTATTGTTCGATCGCAGAAAAAAATAGAATGTACAATTAGGAGGAAAGGTGCACACTCGTGGTTACCGGCCAATTTTCACTATCGTCCGAGATTATACTTTTTCTCCTATCGATACAATATACGTGAATCGATGAAATTATCCTATTAGAGAAATAGAGCAACTTAAAACTGGTTTAATGTATGGAATTAAACTATTTAAATGAACAAAAAACTTAATTCAATTTTTCTGTAAATATTGTTAGAGGTGTAACATCATTGCATAATAATCATAATCACAATCAATCTATTGTTGTATCTCGTTTAATTTATAGGGAATTTTAATGTAACATCGATAATGTTCCAGCTCTCGACTGTTAACGCCGAACTGGCGGAATTGCTAGTAAAAGTTTACATATTTTGTTATTTGGATTGACATCTGAGCTAAACCCATATAAAGGCAAAATAACTGTAAGCGTAGACCGAATAATAAAAAAACCATATTGAATTTTATGCAAATCGTCGTCTATGGTTTACAAGAAGAAAGGCAATAAAAAGCTTAAAATAGAATATTGATTATACGTACTGTGGGCGAAAATTCAAATTTAGAATCATAAAAATATTTCATAAACAACAAAAATCCAGTCATCGTGAAGTTTACTAACGCTGCCAAGTCGGTTGGATTGTGAATTTATAATTGAAAAACGTAATAAATTGAAATGGGGACAAAACTATTTTTTGTTAAGAACATGTCCTATTTCAAAATTTATCTTTTTATCTATTTATCATTTTATTTTGCAATCATCGTCCGGTTTAAGGTCACTATGAAAGCCTTTTCAATCGAAAATAAACAAAATAAAATATTTTAGCTTTAATCAGTATACGAGAAAGTTAATTATTATACTTCCTAACATTTTGCATGAGGCGAGCGCAAAAAGCAGGGCAAAAAATATAAATCCTTAATATTTTTTTTTTGTTGCTTTTAACCATTTTTCGCATTAGCCGCTCCAAAATTATAATACACATCCACAACAATAAAATAATGGTCGTAATAAAATTTATCTTAAAGCACAAGAAAAGAAAACCCAAATTTAAGTTGCTTTTTCGTTTATAAATATTTCTTTTACGATTAAACACAAATCGCATCTTACCCGTTTGCTCGCTTTTTAAATTGTACTGTCATCATGCTGTTTGTTTGTGTATCTGTTTATTTTTGCTGCTTATATATTTAAGTTTCGAAGAGTTTTTCCTTTTTTTCCCCGCTTTATTTATTCAATGCTAACATATAAAAAGAAAAATAATTATCTTGATAAAATGAAATATAATAAAAAAAAGATGGGTATTTGTAATATAATAAGAAGAACAATAAGAACAACCAAAAATTAATAAAAAAAAAAATCGTCAAAAAATTATAATAATTTTCTTCTTATTTTCCGGAACCTTGTACGTAACTATACAATTGTACACAAGGATTCTGTGTTTTATGTTTTGTTTGGAAAAAAATCTGTAAAAAAACTGGAAAAAACAAAAGAATTGTGAAAAATTCACAATTTACTGAAAAATCCAAGGACAGATGAGATGAAATTAAAATAAAGAGCAAAAGAATAAAAATGGAAATATGTCCTTTTATTTCGTTCGACAAAAATGAAAATTGAAGTGGATGTTTCCCAAAAAATTTAACAGACAGAGAGGGACAAAGGGAGACAAAGTTAATTCATAATCATATATTTTTGAAACTTATAATGAACTTCCTTTTTCTCATTTCTACTGGGCATATCAAGTCATTTGGCTTCATTGCCATTGTCTGTTTTTCTCTCTGACCGATGCTATGATAAGATTATGATTTGTCAAGGGAAATGAAATCCTTAAACTTTGCCATTGTCAAAATCATTAAATTTTAATTTATGTACGAGAAATGAAAATTTCTTTTTCTACGAACGTATCGAAAGTGATTCTTTTAATCATGATATTTCGTTTATAATAAAGGCAAAAAAAAATAATTTGTACAATAATACTGCAACACGACTTCTAATTTGTATTACGATTTGAAAAATGAGAATTAAGAAATAAAGTGAAATAATTTTTCAAATAGTAGTGCAATTTAGAAATCGATTTTTTATTGCTTGGAAAACAAATGTTTTTAACGTAAATTTTCGTAGAAATAATGTCGTTTTCATTTCACGCTAAATTTTTTTCCGAAATTGAGATTTTTTGTTACATTTACCACTTGATTACCAACTAATAACACAAACGAATCGAGCCAGCTTTGAACTGGATTGACGTTTGTTTTTTTTCTGTGTTAAAAAATAATATTTAATAAAATTGTATGATTTGTACAAATAATAATACAATTGTACATACTGTAAATATTTTGTATAATATAGTGTATAATATTAGCGTAATTAAGTTTCCTTGTTCACTGTTCATTGTTAACTTGCTGGTTTAATTATATAATCATATAGCGTCGAACGTTTGGATGACGTGTGCTGTCAGAGCCTTCTAGAGTATAGAGCCATAATCATTATGACGTATTTTTTCGAAGCTTTTTTAGTGGTATAACTTTTCACTAATTTCCATAGGAATCCATACTAAAAATGGTGTTTTTTAGCTTCAAGTTTTTCAATGAAAAAAGCAAAAATGTTACAAAATTTTTATACAAAAGTGTTCTACATATATTTAGCAGCAATATACAAGAAGGGTATATTGGTATTAAGTAAATATTAATTGCAGAAATATTAAAATTAAATTATTTCTCAAATATATTTTTCGAACTTTCATTTTGAAAAATACATCAAAGTTGGCTCTGACAAATTAAAATAATACTTGCTAAATTTATCTTTAGTTTTACTAGTGTACGTTAGATGTCTCAGATTTATACAGAAAAATACGAAAAAGATTGTTTAATCACAAAATTATGACACGTTCTTAAATATTTTGCGAATTTGTTTTGCTTTTCCTACAACTTTTGAACTCAAATTTCCCCAAGTGGCGATTTTTTGGTACGGTTTTCAAAATGTTTACTGCCCACTGCCATCTATGTATATTGGCTTAATGCACACGATTTGTAGTAAGCTTTTCTTTTTAATTTGACCAGAAAGCTGTTGTTATGAACTTTTTTTTATATTTTGGTTTAAATAAATCAATTATTACAAGAAAATGAAAACGATTTACTTAAACGATATTCATATATGTTGAAATTCAAACATTTATGAAAATATTTCAGAAATCATAATAGAGAATTGGTAACGTTTTCATTTACAAATTTGTCTTAGGAAAAAAAGTGATTTCCCATATGTTTTGTGTGTTTTACTATGGAAATTTTGATTTTTTCGTCGTTTCTAATTCCCTTATAAAAGCTTCGTTTTTTAGATTATGGCTTGTATAATCAAGGTTGCTTTGGTGCTGTTCCTGGTGTGACTGAGAACGTGTTAGTGTACAGTGGATTATGCGAAAAAGTTGTGGCTCGGACAGTATATTTTGGTTTTCTGACAGTTGCAAAGACATTTACAGTGAATAAGTGAAAATTTTAAGTGAAATAATATGTTCATTAAAAAAATAGAAACCCAATGAAAAAAATCGAGGAGAAAGCACAGGTCAAAAAACTAGAATAAATTATGCTAATATGGTGAATCAAGAAAGCTGTACCGAATCTGGGGGTTAATTTGTTAATTCTACTGCATCATTGCTCTTACAAAAGCATTCATCCATGCAAAATCATTTATGCTCTACGTGAACCTTTGCTGAGGTGGCATCATCCACAATGAGTTCCAGTGTTGCTGTGCCAGCAGTTGAAAAGAAACATCTTCAACATTTGGACAGAAAATCGATTTGTGGTACCAGACAGTTTGCCGAAAGTTTTCCAAATTTGATCCTGAATCTGACTTCTAATTTTTTTACGTTATTGTCATTCGACAAAATTTGTTACAAACGAATTTATTTTAACAATAAAATAAATAACAAATTTATGAAATTTGAATTAATAATTCTTTTACTTTAATATGTTTCACTTAAATCAACAAATGTAGGATAATTCAAATTTTAAACTAAGATAAAATCACAAAATATCACATTACAAGGCAATAAAAAAAATTTATTTGGTGTTACAAAACTTTGATTAAATTTCATTTCAATATCACATTGATTTATTTTACCATTACACTTTGCACAAAAAATTGTAAAATTTTCCATAGACAGGTTACTCGAAGAATTCGATTTTGTAAACAATAGATTCATCTATTTATTTTGAGAGTTTATTATCTAGATTCTAGAGCATAAAAAGCTAGGAGTACGTTTTTAGTACCAACTAACTTATCAAAATATGAGAAAACTAGGGAAAATGTGTTCATATTACCATTGTTGGATGCATCGGTGTTAATTGAAAAATATTAGAAAGAGAAGTTTAGTTGTCTGTATTAAATCAATAAGATTCTTTCGGCTTTTTATAGACACAATATATTAATAATAATGGCATTCACAACATTTTCGACTTGTCAATCAGAAAAATGAAGAGGCCAGTCATTTATAATATATCTACCAAAAAAAGTAGAAATATCAAAATCCCCCCCGTACTTTAACCCCAGAGTTAATACAAAATGTATGCTTTTTATCAATTTTATCAATAAGATTCTTTCGGCTTTTCTTTCGGCGTAGCTACCTGATGAGTAGATCGAACTTTTTGTTTTGAGATTATCAGTACGAAACCAAACTACCCACGAAAACGCAAGGAAAGGTTTTCTTTTTTAGAGTCAAAATACATTTTGTATTAACTCTGGGGTTAAAGTACGGGGGGGATTTTGATATTTCTACTTTTTTTGGTAGATATATTATAAATGACTGGCCTCTTCATTTTTCTGATTGACAAGTCGAAAATGTTGTGAATGCCATTATTATTAATATATTGTGTCTATAAAAAGCCGAAAGAATCTTATTGAAAAATATTGTGCAGTATTTATTCCGATTAAAATTGTTTAAATTGTTTCGTTTGTCTCTGGTTGAATGATTGCTCCGAAAATCAATTTGTACATTATTTTCGAAAAATTTGTTTATAGCGGGACATAATCCGATCTAGCGGGACGGCGGGAATAATTTGTTGAAGCGGGACGTCTGGCAGCCCTAATCCCAAATCGCATTTATCATTAACCAGTGTTTGACAAGGTCAGTATTTCTTGATTTGTGAAAAGTGGCGTTGATTATTCCCCTACCTAAAAAGGATAAGATTTCTAATATTTATGACATTCGCCCGATTAGTATGTTACCTGCCCGGTCCAAGATCCTGGAAAAAATTGTACAACTTCAAATTCTTGAGCACCTCAATTGCTTTATTTTCTTAACTATACAAATTCCAATCTCGCAACGAGTATTCATTTTGTAAGGTATGCAACACCAGACTCACAAATATTAAATCGCATCTTCTAAGACATTATTCAAATGCCGCTCATAATAGTTGCATTTGAACAGCAAATAAATGAATACGAAGTAATATTGGTGTTGATGTTTTGCTTCATGCATCATTTGCGCTTCACTTTAATGGGTTTTCTACCAGATTTACTAAGAAAAGTTCTGCCCTGATTCTGAGATAGATCAAAATATAAAGTGCGGCAGAACGAAGGCGAATAACTTGGTTAAAGATGTTTTTAGTGAAAAGACGACAAAACGTGGGCAACGAACTTAAAACCCAGATATTTAGCTTAATCATCGATGAAACCACGGATGTGAGAGCCGCAAAATCACTGGCGTTGGTGGCTCGTGTTTTTGATCGGAAAAAATATTCACCAAAGGATATGTTTTTAAGGCTGTTGAATCTAACAAGAAGAGACTCTATCTCAATATTTAGTAGCATTTTAAACCATTTAAATTTATAGCAAATTCCGGTACAGAATGTAATAGAATGGATAATGCCACAGTTACAGTACAAAAGTCGCCAAAATTTGCCATTTCTCCACATCCACGGTTAAAAAAATATGGAATAAGGTGAATGAATCCGGACATATGTCAAAAGGGGGTCGCCCGAAAGTACTATCCAAAGATAATGTTCGGTACATGGCAAGGTATCTATTAAAAGGCGACGCTAAAACTGCTACAGAAGCAACCAAGTTACTTTCAAAAGCCATACAGAAGCCATTAAGTGCAATAACGGTGCGGCGCTATTTGCGAAATGCAGGACTGAAGGCGGTGTTTAAAAAAAAAGCCACTTTTGTCAATTGGAATTACGATGATTTTTCTTGAGTAATCTGGTCAGATGAAACAAAAATTAATCGGTTCCAGTCGGATGGAATAGTATATTCCTGGAAAAGAAAAAACAGTGCTCTTATCCAAGCCAATATAAAAGGAACCGTAAAACATGGAAGAGGATCAATAATGTTATGGGGGTGTTTCTCCCATAACGGAGTTGGTCCGTTGGTAAAAATTGATGGGAATATGACAAAGGAGATCTACCTTAATATAATTAAAACAAAGTTGCCAGAGTTTATTCGATCTGTACAATTTAATGTTAGGGATATTACGTTCCAACAAGATGGAGACCCCAAACATACTGCCCATATTGTGCAAGATTATTAAAAAAAAACAGAAATTCAAATTGATGGAATGTCCAGCACAATCTCCCGACTTGAATCCCATTGAGAACTTGTGGGCTATTCTCAAACGCCGGTTGGGGGAATATGAAAATCAGCCAAAGAATGTGAATGAGCTATGGGAACGCTGTCAGATAGAGTGGAGGAATATTCCTGCGGGAATCATACAAAATTTGATTAACAGTATGCCAAAAAGAATAAAGCAAGTTAAAAAACGGAAAGGGCTTTGGACTGATTACTACTTAATAGGTACAAATTAATAATAGTATTAAATAATCGAAATAATTCGAATAAACTAATTGAATTTCTTTTCAGATATTAAACTTACACATGGCCTATAATAAAATAAAACGTGATTTTGAATTTAACTTTAAAATTATTGTAGTTTCAATTTTGCATTTTTTTGCGAACGGTTTTGATCAGTACTATATGTCTGGCCAATTTAACAGGGTTCAAGCAAGATGTAAACAATTAATTCCCGTTTTTTTTTATAAATTGCGTATGCCATTCGTTGCACTTATGTGCCAGTTACGCTTGCCAAAGGTTACCGTTTTCAGTAGAGCAACTAGCCCGAAACATTTTTAATTTTTTTGCCCATCGTTTCAATTTCGGGAATATTTTGCACTGAAACTGCATACAATTTTTGGTATTTTTCAAACAAGATGGCTTTCGTTAGAACTAGTCGTAAATCGTATAATTGAACAATGGTATTGCAATTAAACTTTACCTCTTGTACTTTAGAGGGCAAAGGAGCGCAAAAAATGGCTAGAAACGTGGCGGAATAGTTGGGTAATTCCATTATACAAAATATATTTTTTATTTGTTGTGTGTCTTAAAACTTATTAACAGAATGAACTTGAATCCTTTTTAGCAATTAAAGAGTTGAATGAAGAGGAATTCTTGTAGGTGGCAAAAAATGTGAAAACATTTTATATTACACTTGCCCCAATAAAACGCCGATTTGATTTTAACAACCCGGCATTTAAATTATTGTCTTTAATTAATTCTGATTGCTTAATGTACTTAAATGTTTCCTCCAAAATTGCATTAGTCAATATTTTTCCGAATTTGTTTGTAAATGAAGCCGACAAAGATAACATATTGAACGAACTGAAAGTGCTGAAGTTTTCTTCGCACTTAATAAATTTAGATAAAACAAACATCGGGAAATTTTGGGTAACAATTGGATCAATCAAAAATTCAATAGGAGAGCTGCTTTTTGGTACACTGGCTAACTATATGATGAGTTAAATAAGTTTGCCCCATGGCTCGGTAGCAGCAGAGCGAATATTTTCTGATTTGAATAATACTAAAACGAAAAATAGAAATCCTCTGTTAGTTAATCGAGACGATGGACTCGATTATGGCCGCAAAACAATTGTTATTGGAAGAGGGAAAAACTTGGTCAGTTCTAATAAAATGAATCAGGTTTGGGTACCGCACCCGGAAATAATTTTAATTAAGTTATCCCTATAATTTTTTTTAATTTATTCTTATGAAAGAAAGTGATTTTAACTTTAGTTTTAGTAAACAAATGTGATGGTAGGTACTGAATACCAAATGAAAATAATGTGTTTTAATGAATTTAAACCTTTAGTTTTATAAATACAAATGCACATACTTTAATGATAACCAAGGAATTATAAATTATCATGATTTATTAAAAAAAAAATACATTTGGATACATTTTTTTAAAATAGTTGGATACATTTTTATTTGTTCGAGTGGTAACGCTAATACCGATTATAGTTATTTTCGTCACAAGGGCGGTAAATGAGTTTTTACAGTACGAGTTCGACAGGAGCCGAGTCCAGAATTTTGAACGAGTACTGTGACGATCATTTAACGTACGTGTAACGTACAACGTTTTATTTCATGCTACATGGGACATTAATTCGGTTTTTGATGTGAAAACATCTTTAGCGGCAGGAGTAAGTAAAAATATGTATAGAAATCGGGTTACGGAAACAAAAGTGCCGAACAAAAACTGTTGCAGGTATGTGTGAATATCGACAAAAACAAAAATAAATAAAACTTAAAATCAATGCAAAATCTACACATCCACATGCAGTATACACCATCATCCGGCATTTCAAAAACATCGTGAGCCGAATACAAAAAAAAAATCTAAAAAAAACCACCTACTTTTATTTATTTTTTGTGAAAATATCTGCTATGTATAATATATGGCCCCAACAGCAAGTGTTTTTGAAAATGAAAATTACATACGAGCAAAAGGACCACATATTAGTGCTTTTGTAGTGAAAAAAAAAATTAAATGGAAATAGCGAGCAGTGAAAATTGCACATATACATTGATACATAATAGTATGCTTTCTTATTATTAGTATTGCTCATGCTGTTAGTGAGTTTTGTTATGGAGAGTTTCACGCTGCTGTCTTTCAAATTGCAATGATTTTATGTCAACATTGCTCCCAAATTGAACCACTCTATTTAATTTATTTTAAGCTCGTCAATGATAGAGCGATGCGATTTTACTTTTTTCAGCGACTACTATGAAATCTTGAACAAGATTGCTGTGTATGAGTAATGGTATATTTTAAAGCGTGCTTACCCAGCAGGAAAATCATTCGAGACAGTCTAATGAATCATCAATGACAGTCAAGCATGACACATATATAGAATTTTATCAGAGGATGGCACAAATTTTCATGTGTGACATGTCTGAGGCTATTACTCTGTGACTTGTCATGATTGATGCTAGCATGACAGTATGCGCTTCTTACTGCTTGACACGTCAAATATTGTCATGTGTGACATGTCTGAGGCTATTAATCTGCGACTTGTCATGATTGATGCTAGCATGACAGTTGGCGCTTCTTAATGCTTGACACGTCATGGGTGACGATGTTAGCACAGTTCATAAGGGAATCGTGAATGACGAGATGTGTTTTTCAAAAGTGGAATTAATGAAATAAAACTACTACTTATTATTTTTTTAAATAATAATTATCTTATATTATTTTATATTATATTTATTATTTTTTAAATTAATTATTAGTTTTTTAATTAATAAATATCACAAAATTATTTGAGAAATTCTCTCAGATTTTAAAAATGATTAGTAATTCAAAAAAATGATTAATGATTAATTTAAAATTCAATGTACTTTTATATTATAAACTAAAATTAATGATTTTCCCGACTTTTGCGTTTAAGCATTCATTGGTGGGTCCGTTTAATCATTATTTTAATATTGTTTTTGTAAACAACTAGCGATTCCTTGCCATTGCATCTGAAATAATAAACGTTAAAGAATTTTAAAAAAATAGCAAATATGTATATTATTATAATTAGGTGTATCAATGATTTCAATTATGTTACTCTCGCTTACCAAATAAACCTTTTCGCCATTCCAATTGAACTCAAATAGTAAATTATCCGAAAACAAATGTTTCATTATTCGGTCATAATATTTGTCTTTGCTGTGAATTTTTTTAACGTACTCTTTATATAAGAAATATCAAAATAAAAATAATTTGATGAAACTGAGTATGCTTAGTAAATGTTGTTATATGTATAACCTTCAAAAATTTATTTCTAAAATTTTCATCTGTTAGTTTCAACTCCAGATAGTCCATTCCTTCAATTGATGTAATTGGTAGTGGTATCACTTTCGCTTTCTCGCCATTGTTGCTTCATTAAACTTTCAGATTCCGCTAATTTTCTATAATAATTACGCCCCTTAGTTTAAGCATATTAAAATATTTTATTAAACCATACATTGCAGTTTGTATAAAGCTTAAATTTACTCTTATACTATTTAAATATTTATACTAATTATAATTAATTGTTAAAGGAGCACTTACCACGACAAAGAATACAAAATTTATGGAAAAATACTAATTTTCCTTTGTTTTAAACATAAAATTGAATGATCGTGTACTAGTCATATGTGATTCTTATATGACCCGGTCCTGCAAGATTATTGGTTTTAGACATGTCCTTTGTCTCTCACCAATATAGTAAAATTAGACTATATGTCTTATAAGACGATTATATGACAAGTCATAAATTGGTATATTAGTCAACATGCCGTCAATCTGAGAAATTCATAAATTGTTTTTCTCTTTCATGCATATTGAAAAAAGCAAGAAAAAAAACAAAAGTCTTTCTGTTCTAAAAATTTAATTCGTATGCATGTTGACATATTTCCTGCTGGGTAGCTACCATAGTAATGGTATATTTTGAACCAAAAATGTAACATAGTTTAAATACTAAGCGACAACATCTGTCTTTATGGAGAGGTTTCTGAACCTTATCGAAATGGCTTGAAATGATTCAATAGATATTTATACGAAACAGTTTTCACATAAATCTTTTGCAAGTTGAGGGTGAACTCGCTCGTTAGTTTTTTCATTTAAAATTAAATTTAAAAGTAAAAACATGAGTTTGAAATTTAAAGAAAATCAATCCAAATTATCAAGTTACCTTAGTTATTTTTTTTGTTTGGTTTTATATTTTTCTGTACTATAATAGTTCGTTTTCCGGACACTCTTGTCTTGTACCGTCATAATTCATTTCCCGGATACAAATCAATCACGTAATCATTGATTTTCGGTATAGTATGAAATAAAATATTGTATCAACGTATATGTGTAATTTTCACAGCTCGCTATTTCCATTTAATTTTGTTGAGTCACTTATGTACATTACACAAGCATAATTTGTGGTCCTTTTACTCGTTTGTAATTTTCATTTTCAAAAACAATTGCTGCTGCGGCAATATATTTTCACAACAAAATAAATTGAAGTAGGCGGTTTTTTTAAATTTTTTTTGTATTCGACTCACGATGTTTTTGAAATGCCGGATGATGTTGTATATTGCATGCGTATGCGTAGATTTAACGTTGATTTTACGTTTCATTTATTTTTTGTTCTTGTCGATATTCACACTTTTGTTTCCGTAACATGATTTCTATACAATTTTTTACTTACTCCTGCCGCTAAAGATGTTTTTACATCAAAACCTTTATAAATTCAATCATATAACTTACGGGTTCTTGTAGAATACACTATAAACAATGTACTAACCATGATAGAATGATTGGCTACTTCAAAAAAAAAAAAACTTACAAAAAAAATAACAAACTAAAAAAAAAATTGTTTACTTAGGTGTTCAATTTTACTCACTTTCTTATTCTCGCTCATTCATCTTGATAAACTTTCTCGTTTTAAAGTTTTTTTTTATTCTACTTGTAAGTTTAATTTTGAAGTAAAGGTAAAATTTGTTTTTAAATGAATTTTAATGAATTATTTTAAATTAATTATATCGGTCTTATCACTTCTAAATGGTGTTTTGTTTAACTTAATTCATTCGGTTAGTATAGAATCGACGAATATACTGGAGTGAATTATGTATTAAATTGAAAATGCTTCGTCAACCTTGCAGCTTTCAGGCACAAATCAAAGGAATTTTATCGCTCGTATCGCTTCTGCTGATAGTTTTCCACAAATGTTTCAAGTTGTGACAAAGATCTAAATAAAATAAAATTGTTTTTTTTTATTTATTTAAAACCAAATATTTTTCCTGGAATTTTTTTCTAGTAATTTGTACATTTTTTTCAGACAAATATTCATTGTGATCATTAGGGCAACCAAAAATATGCAATAACATATTTTTTTCCAGTGCACGAATTTTGAAAAGAGCAAGATATAAATCCGTTTCATGAAAAACCAAGTATTTTAAGCCCTTCTTGTTAGTGCATATTTTTGCATATTTTACTAAAATGGCATATTTTTGCATATTTTGCCCAAAATTTCGCCCAAAAGAACATATTTTGTGTCATATAAGCATATTTTGTCAAAATCATTTACATAATTTCCAAATTTTATAAAAAAAAAATTTCACAGACAATTTTTATTTATATATTTATTTAATTTTTTAAATTTCCTTTTTACCGCAACTAGCGCTGTTACTAGCAGTAAATTTCAAAATGAGTTTGTCTTTAGGGTGTTTGTTATTGGAATTTCTGATTCAGGTATTCCTCGATGGTGGCTAGTTTATACCAATAGTAATTTTTTCACTCATAGTGGTTCCATAGTTAGTCCACCATTGGTCGGCTTTTTTTAAGATTCGATTATAATTTTAGGGGATAGGTTTGAGAAAGATAAGAGCTGTTTATATGAGATGCAGCACCATACATGATGAAAGCGGCCCGGGCAATACAAACTTTTTACCCCAAAATTACACGTCCAAATTTCTTGCCTTTCTCACGGTCTTCATCGTGTATACGAATTTATAAGAGGGTTTTATCCTAAGGTCCGGCCCGCCTTATCTCGAATATCAAAAAAATATTTTTAAATGCTCCGTCGAGATTCAAGATTCTTAAAAACTACAGCCCGGGCTCGCATTTCCTCCATAGCCAACAACCACAAGATGGAGAACTTGGCTAGATGCTGTTAAGTTGTACGCCAATAATATTGAAGAGATTATTGGTGTATTTGATGCATTGGGCGATGAGGAGGCAGCCTCAATCAAAATATCAAAACAGCTGTTATGTGACATAAAAAAGTAAAGGCAGAATTAATTTTTATTACAGCAAATTATGGTTTTCTCGACGGGTCCATTACTAAATTGGAAAGTTCTGGGCTGCAGTTTGCTTTCACATTTTTTGCTGTCGTAAGGTGTTATTTAGTCGTTTTTATCAAATTTGAAGGGACAATTATTTTGAACACATATTTTCAGTTTTTTAAAGCATATTTTGAATGCATATTTCAACATTTTTAAAGCATATTTTAAGAGCTTAAAAACGATTTTTTAGTGCATTTTTTTGGTTGCCCTAGTGATCATGTATAGATAGATGGATAGGGGATAGAACAAAATTTATGGAGAAACTTTAAAAGTATTTAGTGTGTGACAACACAGAAAGAAAAAATCTTCGGCCTTCTTTTTAAATCCGAATTTTCAAATACCAAATTCAAATTTATGCGTGGGAGGCGATAAAAAAAAGTAGCTGTCACCTAGAGACAGAAAAAATGAACGTTGCAAATTAAAAACATGCCGGACACAATAATAGAAAAGTACTATATGTTAATACATTTTTAAAATTTTCAGAAAATATGGTAAAGCACAATTTAGATTTCTGTAATTTTTATTAAACTTATTTATAGAGCTAGTAACATGTTCTTAAAATCGTATTAACTTAAAAGTTAAATCGATACAGAAATTTAAATTTTTTAAAGTTGCATTTTGTGAATATATTACTTATTATTATTATTAAAAATTGGTTGGAACCATCAGAGGTTCCGCACTCAATGCCACGATGGGCCCATGGTGCATAAAAAAATGGTGTTGAATGTGACGAAGAAAAATTTGTAAGAGAATTTACCTGTATTAGTATAATTCGCTAATACAACTTGCACATTACATTCTGTATATATAGAATGCAAATTGTGGTATAATCAGTCCAGTCGCCGCGGCCTGATGACAAGGATTGATTTTTTCATAATCATAAGCTCATTAGTTCGAAACTAGATTAAGTAGGTTCGCTTACAATTTTTCAGAAATAGTAACTTCAAATAAATTAAAAATCATTATATTACTTACCATCATTTAAACTATGTAAGTCCTTTATTTCTCTGGCTGGGCGCTGTTTTAAATTTACTAGGTCATAAATAATATAATAATAATAATATTAAGCACTCATTAATGATAATAAATTAGTTCGGCCCCAATTTGCTCTTCAGCGCAATAATCTTCCCATATGCAAGAAAAATCATTGCTGAGAAATTGTACAAATTTTTTGAATATAATTAGTTGCCAGGACAAGCGCAGAGTTCCAAATTAAAGTTGAGGGAGTTTAAATGAAAGCGATAGATCGTAGTCACGATATAGTAAGACCAAACATTTATAGAAGAGTGCTAATTAAACCATAAGCGATAAAGAGAAGTAATAAAATCTAAACAAGGGCATACAAATCTTAAATGACTAAATCACTATTTAATTAGCAAAAAAAAATTTATTTTAATTACTTTACTATTTTTTTATCTTAATTTTTAATGTGCACAAATAATTATGAATAAAAATTTGTATGCACAAATAATTTTGCATAAAAATAAATCATCTGTAATTTTTCCTAGAATTAAAATTAACAAATTTTTTTATTGAATCAAAAAGCAAAATAATTAAGCTAACTAAATAAAAATTATTAGTTTCAAAAAGATTTTTATTTATATCAATTTTAAAGAAGTTTGTGTGGCGTTGCATTAAAAATGTATACTGCACAAATCCATATGAATACGATAGTACAATAAAGAGAAAATCGTTCTATCATGAAAGATACATACATATATGTAATTATTTTAACTAATTTTTATTTTCCTTTAAGTTTTTATTTTGATATTGTTGTTGTACATAACCACGAAAAATAATATTTTTGTGTGTATGTAATTGCATTTTTCGAACATTTTTGCACAAACCCAAACAATGGATTGTATGCACAATTCATTTGCGAAATAGTTATTTACGTCACAAGGGCGGTAAATGAGTTATTTCAACGAAGGAGCCGAGTCCAGAATTTTGAACGAGTACTGTAACGATCATTTAACGTACGTGTAACGTACAACGTTTTATTTCATACTACATGAGACATTAATTCGATTTTTTCATTTAAAATTAAATTTTAAAGTAAAAACATGAATTTGAAATTTAGAGAAAATCAATCCAAATGATTTTCAAATTATCAAGTTACCCTAGTTATTTTTTTTTTTTTTTTGGTTTTACAGTCTACTCTACTGTAATAGCTCGTTTTCCGGACACTTTTGTTCTCTGACGTAATGATTCATTTCCCGGACTGAAATCAATCACGTAAACACTGATTTTCGGTATAGTATGAAATAAATTATATTACCGTTATGCACAAACACAAATAATTTCAATAACTTCTTAATTTTCGAACGCCGAAATTCAAATTGAAGAAGTGATTTATTATTTTTTATTTTAGAAAATGTAGGTAGTTACCAGACAATTGTTGTGTAATATTAAGGCCAATTTTAAAGATTAAGACGAAATTGGATTCAACCATCTAAGAGTGAAGTATAAGTGTGCATCATACAAGTGAAAATCATTGTGTGTAAATTCAGGTGAATAATTGAATGAAAAGTATTTGCAAAAAAACTATTCTATTTATAACAGTGAAAATTAATTACGTAGTCGGTTCTCTTTACCAATCGTGGTGTTATGTGCGTTATTTGGTTGTAACAACCATATAATGATTTGTTTCTTAAATTTATTGGTCTTTATTTAAATGTTGGTTAGTTTTTAACTTATTATAGACGCAATTTATTTTTTATTGTACATTAATAATGCCAAATAATGCACAACATAATTAAATTTTTGATAGCCGAATTTTCGATTATTCAAATCATTTTCTAGGCTTTAATGTATTTACAACTAAAAAAATAGTTTATCAAATATTATAAACATAGAATATACATAAATACATATAATAAAAACATACATACAATATTAATCAATTATTAAACAATAAAAACCTTTTTTTAAGATTTTTTTCAGTTTAAAAAAATAAATAAATTATTTTCGTTTTTCCAAAATAACAAAAAACTTCACAACAAGAAAAATTTTTTATTTTCTAATTAAACGAAAAAGTGAAACAATTTCTTCATAGTGCCTTAGACCTTATATCAAACTACTTGACAAATTTATTTTTATTTTTATTTATATAGTTCCAAATTAATTAAATCAAGCATAATTTTTGATTATATTGATATAATTAGCCTGCAACCTATTACTATCTACCTTGTAATTAACAGGATTTCTTGATAACCAAATGTGACATGCCTCTTTGAAAAGTCTTTTTCTCTTTTTCGGTTCAAACTCTAAAATTTTTGCATTTTCAAAATCAAAATCGTGTTTCTGTTCATTGACATGTTTGACTAATGCTGATCTATAATTATTATTAATGACGTTAGGTTGTTTTTTAATGTTGATCACGTCTCTTTTATGTTGATCGAGGCGCTGAGATTTGGTTTTGCTAGTTTCACCGACATAGCACGCATCACAGCCCTTACAATCAACCTTATAGACGAGACCGTCTTTCTGTTCTATCGGTATTTTGTCTTTTAATTTTGAATATGAATCCGAGATTTTATTTTTTATATTATTTGCAATTAATAGACTATTAGAATTATTCTTTAGGGTTTTTGAAATTTTTTCCGTTAATCTTGGTATATAAATTAATGAGCCATATTTTTTCTCACTTTGACTTGTATGATTCAGGTTAATACAAGTATATGTATATAAAGCTTTTGTTATTAATTGTTTAATAAGTTTGTAAGGATAATTATTCATTAGTAATATTTTTGTAACTTTCCTAATATTAGCTTGTTTATATTCACTATCCGTTAGATAAATAACTCTTTTAATAAACGCTTGTGCTACATTACGTTTCATTTGATATGGATGAGCAGATATAAAATTAAGTAATGAATTAGCAGCTATTTCTTTTTTATACCACTCAGTTTTAATCAAATTATTCGTTCTATGCAATTTTAAATCTAGGAATGGTAAAATACAATTTTTTTCTTTTTCAATTGTAAAATTTAAATTATTATGGAAGGAGTTAAATTTTTCTTTAATAATTTCGATATTGGATTCTTCAGTGGCCAAAATGATATCATCTACATATTTAAATATAAATGTTGGTTGTTTATTTAATAATAATAATTGTTCTTTAAACAATTTCTCCAAAACTATATCCGCTAAGATTGGTGATAACGGATTGCCCATTGCCAAACCAAATTTTTGTTTATAGACTGTGTCTCGATATGTAAAATAGTTATTCTCAATTATGCATGTGTCCAATATTTTTAAAAACTCATCTTTTGTAAGGATACAATTCGTTACAATTTCATTCCACCTTTCTATTATAGCCAATTTCGCTGTTTGTATAGGAATATTTGTAAACAAAGATACTACATCTAGTGATGCTAACACATCATTATCCTCTAATGTTAAGTTATTAACTTTATCTTTAAATAAATATGAATTTTTAATATTATATTGACTATTTTCTGTTAGGGGTTTAAGAATGTTGCAACAAAATTTCGATAAATTATAAGCTGGTGAGTTAATGGTTGACACTATAGGTCGTAATGGAATGTTTGGCTTATGTATTTTTGGTAAACCATAAATACGTGGTGCTATTGGGCTATTGATTTTAAGAGACAATTTTTGTTGATTACTAATAAGATTTTTATTTTTTAACTCATCTATTATTTTATAACATGTTTTATTCACTTTTTTGGTGGGATCATTTTGCAAAATTTCATACGTGTCAACATCATTTAACAGATCGGCCATTTTATTTTCGTAATCCCGTCTATTTAATATTACAGTTTTATTACCTTTATCAGATTTGGTTACTAAAATGTCAGGATTATCTTTCAAAAATTTATTTGTCTTTTTTTGAGCCAAATTGAGAATTTTGTCTGTTTTTGACATAACCGGTTTATTTTTTAAAAATTGTGTCATATCGTTTGTTATTTTTGATCTTTTAAAACACAAAAATATGGATGATCCGATGAAAAGTATGTTGATCACCATTAAACGGAGGTACGGAGAAATTACAACTAACCGTGTCAAATATTATTTATACAAGAATAATAAATTAATAACCAACATGGAACGTCAATTGTTCTTACGAAAATGCAAAAAGGAAAGTATCATTCCAAATTTCATTCTACATAAAGCTAAATGTTTTGAGTCGTTAGAACAACAAACACATCCATTTCAAGAAAATATCAAACGAGCAAAGAACATGTTTTTTAAAAAAATGCTTAATTTAGAAATCAAATTATGTAATTTCAGTTTAAAAAAATTATCTGAAGAGGTGAGTAAGTTATTTATAGTGTTAAGACCATTATTTATTGATTCTATTTTGTATGAGCGGTTTTTATTGTTATCAAATGTACATGCAGATAAAACACATAAGACGAAAAGAGATTTACTAAACAAAAAATTCATAGATTTAGAAAATAAACAGAAAAAAATTGAATTCTTTTTTGACAAAACAAATGTAATTAATTTGACAAATTTTAATTTACCAGAAGAATGTCACATGGTTTGGAGTTTTAGATCGAATTTTAGCTTTCCAATTGAAACTAATAAAGTTCCAATAATTGACTTGCTCGCAGATATTGAAAATATTTTATCTTTCGAGGATAATAACAATGTCACTAATGAGAAAAGATCAAAAATAACAAACGATATGACACAATTTTTAAAAAATAAACCGGTTATGTCAAAAACAGACAAAATTCTCAATTTGGCTCAAAAACAGACAAATAAATTTTTGAAAGATAATCCTGACATTTTAGTAACCAAATCTGATAAAGGTAATAAAACTGTAATATTAAATAGACGGGATTACGAAAATAAAATGGCCGATCTGTTAAATGATGTTGACACGTATGAAATTTTGCAAAATGATCCCACCAAAAAAGTGAATAAAACATGTTATAAAATAATAGATGAGTTAAAAAATAAAAATCTTATTAGTAATCAACAAAAATTGTCTCTTAAAATCAATAGCCCAATAGCACCACGTATTTATGGTTTACCAAAAATACATAAGCCAAACATTCCATTACGACCTATAGTGTCAACCATTAACTCACCAGCTTATAATTTATCGAAATTTTGTTGCAACATTCTTAAGCCCCTAACAGAAAATAGTCAATATAATATTAAAAATTCATATTTATTTAAAGATAAAGTTAATAACTTAACATTAGAGGATAATGATGTGTTAGCATCACTAGATGTAGTATCTTTGTTTACAAATATTCCTATACAAACAGCGAAATTGGCTATAATAGAAAGGTGGAATGAAATTGTAACGAATTGTATCCTTACAAAAGATGAGTTTTTAAAAATATTGGACACATGCATAATTGAGAATAACTATTTTACATATCGAGACACAGTCTATAAACAAAAATTTGGTTTGGCAATGGGCAATCCGTTATCACCAATCTTAGCGGATATAGTTTTGGAGAAATTGTTTAAAGAACAATTATTATTATTAAATAAACAACCAACATTTATATTTAAATATGTAGATGATATCATTTTGGCCACTGAAGAATCCAATATCGAAATTATTAAAGAAAAATTTAACTCCTTCCATAATAATTTAAATTTTACAATTGAAAAAGAAAAAAATTGTATTTTACCATTCCTAGATTTAAAATTGCATAGAACGAATAATTTGATTAAAACTGAGTGGTATAAAAAAGAAATAGCTGCTAATTCATTACTTAATTTTATATCTGCTCATCCATATCAAATGAAACGTAATGTAGCACAAGCGTTTATTAAAAGAGTTATTTATCTAACGGATAGTGAATATAAACAAGCTAATATTAGGAAAGTTACAAAAATATTACTAATGAATAATTATCCTTACAAACTTATTAAACAATTAATAACAAAAGCTTTATATACATATACTTGTATTAACCTGAATCATACAAGTCAAAGTGAGAAAAAATATGGCTCATTAATTTATATACCAAGATTAACGGAAAAAATTTCAAAAACCCTAAAGAATAATTCTAATAGTCTATTAATTGCAAATAATATAAAAAATAAAATCTCGGATTCATATTCAAAATTAAAAGACAAAATACCGATAGAACAGAAAGACGGTCTCGTCTATAAGGTTGATTGTAAGGGCTGTGATGCGTGCTATGTCGGTGAAACTAGCAAAACCAAATCTCAGCGCCTCGATCAACATAAAAGAGACGTGATCAACATTAAAAAACAACCTAACGTCATTAATAATAATTATAGATCAGCATTAGTCAAACATGTCAATGAACAGAAACACGATTTTGATTTTGAAAATGCAAAAATTTTAGAGTTTGAACCGAAAAAGAGAAAAAGACTTTTCAAAGAGGCATGTCACATTTGGTTATCAAGAAATCCTGTTAATTACAAGGTAGATAGTAATAGGTTGCAGGCTAATTATATCAATATAATCAAAAATTATGCTTGATTTAATTAATTTGGAACTATATAAATAAAAATAAAAATAAATTTGTCAAGTAGTTTGATATAAGGTCTAAGGCACTATGAAGAAATTGTTTCACTTTTTCGTTTAATTAGAAAATAAAAAATTTTTCTTGTTGTGAAGTTTTTTGTTATTTTGGAAAAACGAAAATAATTTATTTATTTTTTTAAACTGAAAAAAATCTTAAAAAAAGGTTTTTATTGTTTAATAATTGATTAATATTGTATGTATGTTTTTATTATATGTATTTATGTATATTCTATGTTTATAATATTTGATAAACTATTTTTTTAGTTGTAAATACATTAAAGCCTAGAAAATGATTTGAATAATCGAAAATTCGGCTATCAAAAATTTAATTATGTTGTGCATTATTTGGCATTATTAATGTACAATAAAAAATAAATTGCGTCTATAATAAGTTAAAAACTAACCAACAAACCATATAATGATAAACTAAAGCCTAGCTACACACCGGACAAAAGCTACTATCGATTTCCAGTTGATATTACAGTACGTAGTCAATATATTTTGGCGGCTGGGCGAACAGATTATTTTTATGTCGACAATGCCAGAGTATGCTCCGATCATTTTAGAGATTGTGATTGTGACTATATTTTGACCACCTTTTGTCAAAAGCAACGTTTAAAGTAAGGAGTATTGCCAACTTTACAATTACTGATGTATCCTAAAATTGTCGATAGCTATAGTCGCCATCGGTATAAAAACTATTGCAACAAATACAAGTGATCGAGGAAGCTAAGATTAATTTAGAATACTGCATTTCCCAAATTTTCACACCTGGACAAATCAAAAAATTAAAAAAAACCTAAAAACGCATTCATTTTTCGGTAGAGGATATATCAACTTCGATATCACTTCACTGTGCCGAACACTGCTTAGTAAGAGGGGGTTTCCATTTCCTTCTGCGTCTACACTCCGGCGATGGGGAACAAATTTAGCTGGTAGACCAGGAGTATGCCTAAGCCTACTTTCATTATTGGAACAGGCAGATTTAGATGACAGGGATAAGATGTGTGTATTGTCATTTGATGAAATGAAGTTCTCTGAAGCTTACGAATATGACAAAACCTAGATATTACCTTAGAGCCAACTAATTTTATGGAAGTTGGTATGATAACGGGGCTGTTTAAAGACTGGAATCAGCCAGTCTTCTATCAGTTTGACTGTCCTATCATTTCCTCTTTAGAGCCGATTTTTCCATGTAGCAGCTATCGTATCTAATTTAGGGCCTACGAACCAGAAGTTGTGGAAAGAGCTGGGTATTTCAGAAATAATGAACTTTTTCTCAAATCCTGATGATTCAGTTAAAAAAATTCGTATTTGCTGATGTTCCGCACCTTCTAAAGTTAATCTGAAATCATTTTATTGATGAAGGGTTAGTTTTAGAAGACAAGATTCTAAACCAATATTCAATACAACTAATTCAGTTGACAGGTAGCCTGGAAATGAAAATTGATTGTAATATATGTACATATATAATCAATCTTAAATTACCTCAGAGTAATTACGAGTTTTTATTTGGGTAATATGATATCACTTCTCTTCTGATATCTTTGGATTGGGGTTCAATAAAAACTCTATTCCCTTGAGAATTGCATCGAACTTCGGCTTTGACATCCGCAAATATTTCAAATTATACAAGGGATACTGCTCCAGAAGAGAGTGAGAAATGTGAGAAATTCTACGTTATATCTTCTTGTGCGCTTTATGGGATAAACCCAATATTTTAGTTTCTGCGGCGGCGCCTATTTCTCTTCCATACTCGCATTGCAAATAAAATATGATACAAAATTAATTTTTTGTCGGGACTGTCGGGTTATATTTATATCACAATAAATTATCTAAACTCTTTATATAAACACAATTTTGAAAATTCTTGATATTCTAATCTCAAATCCAAGACATTTAATATACATATTATATAGACTCAGATCAAAGTATAGACTCAAATATGCACATAATTATTTTTAAATTAATTTTTTTTAGGATAAATCGCGTCTCATGTGTAAGACAACGCGATAAATCGCTGGAACAGCTATCAACATTTTCTCGGACGAGAGAAATCGCGGTGTATATGAATTAGCCTTAAAGAAAAATTTATAAATGAAAATTATACTAATAAAAAACGATTTGAAGTTGAAATTGAGGGCAGAATAAAAACCGAAAAACGTCTCAATCCCCATTCTTAAAATAATTTAAAGGATCAATACTCTCGAAAAATTGATATTATTTTCTTTCTATTTGGCTTTTCGGAATCTCCTCGGATAGCGAAGTTCAGAGAAGTTAAAAGCTTTCATAACCCTTGAGGGTACACTGATGATGATTTCAAAACGTCGAGTTTACCGTCTGGGAGAAAAGAAAATGCGGAACATGCAATTGGTCACTGAAATCCGTAAACAGGATTTATTTATTTTATGACCGACGAGTATGTCAACTTTAATAACATGTTCATCAACAAACTGACATTTGGAATTACAACTTTAAACAAACTAAAGCCTTTATATAATATGAGCTAGGTATTCTTAAAGTGAATATTTAATTACTCATTAAAAAAAAAAATTCTTTATTGGTATCTAACATCGTATCCATATCCATTAAATCTTCCTGTAATTCTACATAACAATTATAAAACAAAAGTAAACAAAAACTAAAACATCCTTTCGTTTTTATTTTGTTGATATTTTATCGCCTTGTTCCTTCACGTTTAATTATACTCACAACATACAGCATTTAAATTTAATTACATATTTTTACTAGACATACGAATTATATGGATACATTGCAATTCTAGACGGTAAAGATAATATTTCTATACAGAGTCTATTTCAATGCAATCTTATTGGATTTATCACAAAATAATGAAAAAAAAAATTAAAATTTTAATTTAGCAAAAAAAAATTATTTTAATTATTCAGCAAACTTTGCTCTAGTTAGAAGGCGAAAACTTTTGTTTTACTGTTTACTGCACTCCTCATTTTTATATAACAATTTAATTACTTTACAAAGAAACAATAATAAAATTAGTTTTGTAGGAAATAAAGCGCAAGAAAAACTTTTTTTTGTTTTGTTTTAGTGCGCTTTCTTTTATTTTCTCACAAAATCTCACAAGAAATATCCCGTATTCATATTTTACACAATATTTTTCTGATAAATTTTCTTCAGCCTTTTATCTTTGCTCAAGATAAATTAAAAGGATTTCATTTTACTGGATTTTTTTGTCTTGGCGTTATTATACTCTCTTACATAAACAAACATACGTACACGTTTTTGTACGAGTATGTAGCAATACATATTTCTTGGCAAACATAATTTTTAGATGAATAAAATTAAATATTTATTTTTTGTTGTGTTTGATTTTTATTTGTATCTTTAAAAAATAAAAATATTTTTATAGACTGTTAACAACAGAACCAGGTCATTCGCGTCGAGTTTATTAACTTTTGACTTTATATGTACATGCGAATGATGATTTGGCGGGTGATTATCCTGAATATTAAGGTCAATTTTTAATAATGATGAATTTCTCGGTCCTCCTCTCTGTCGTGTTTCAACTAGGATATAAATTGAATTACTAAAAGAGTAAACGGCCAGTTAAACAATCTTTCTTCTCTTCTCGTTTGTTCACACATAGTGCAACTGGGTATCTAATGAACCAAATGAAATGAAAATAAATTAATAAAATAAAATTGAATCTGTATGTAAGATGATACGCGCTTGGTTTCTTTATAAAACATTAAAAACATTCGCTCGAACTCAAAATTATTATGAAGATATTTTCTAATGAAACACCGCACAAACTGTGCCACATAGCCAACTAAACATATCAACAATATCGTGGTAATGATTCTTTTTGTATATATGATAGCATTATTGTGCTAATGAACAAATTGAGGGCGGACAAATTGTTTAACTAAATTGAACTATTGAGGAAAGGTCATATTTCCTTACAGAGCGAATTTTCAGAAATCTAAAAAAACTTCCAGACGGTTCAAACATTTAAGTTTTTTATGTTAAATTATTTTTCCAAGCACTGTTAAAATTTAATTTAATTTTTTAGTTTGGAAATAAGCCCTGTTGGTCAGTATTTTAAAAATATATCTTTCTAGTTTCAAACTGTTTGGAAACAAGTCATTTTGTAACAAAATGTTTAAAAATGACACCTTTTGTACAAAAATAAAAAAGTTTTTAATTGGGGATGCTCTATTAGACCAGTGCTTCTCAAACTTTTTCATACTGCGGCCCCCGAAATCGAAAAAATAAAATTCAGGGCTCCCAAAAATGTTATTCCATAATAATGAATTTACAGCTAAGCATTTTGAGCATTCTTGTTCAAGGACCTCAAACGTCTCCTATCCATGTCTGGCCAATTTAAAAAAATGTTCCACCAACCCAAAATATTCTTTCAGTTCCATCCGATTTACGCAGGTAAAAAAACGCTTATAAGAAAAAAATTTATAATTCCAGAAAATTGTTATGCTTGGTTTTAAAAAGCATGAGAGGACTCTACGTAAGGAACTATTAAAAATTAGATGTAGCTGTAAAAACTCCTAAACTAAATATGTTAGCTGGACATATGAGTGGAGCAGAACAGATCCGAAATGACTAAACTAAAGTTAAAGCTAAACATTTTTGAGCTTTACGACTATTCTAAATTTGTCAAAATTCAATTTTTGCACGTTCCTCTAATTTGACCGCAAACCGACCTGAATTTGGTTCGTTTTTAGTTTTTGTATCAAATTATTTTTACTTAGGTATTTAAAACAATATTTGGATTAATTGTAATCTGAATTATCGAACTATGAAAATTCTGGAAGTACTTGGAACATTAAAAAAAATGAATTTTCCTGTACAAAATTCTGAGTTATCCAAAGTTTTTTTAGATTTTTTTAACTAAAAATTTTCAATGTAATGAATCAATTTGAAAGCTTTGACCTGTCTAGCAGTTTTATACCAAAAATTTGAAGTTATATTTACGACGGGTTCTTCCAAAAAAAAAAAAAGAACTAGCGCAGATAAAGGTTTGCGATCTGAAATTCCTGTTCATGTTCATTGTAGAATAAGAACTTGCCGACCAAAATCCTCATGATTGTGGAATTCATATACATATCATATCACATATCTTACAAAAACCATTAGCAGCACAGAAACACGTAGCGGTATTGATAATATGCAGATTCAGAAATATGTGTGCGAGGAAATTGTATGATTTATAATAGATATTGATAGGAGGTTTCAAGGTACCCTGCCAACAGCTCCACGGCCCCCTAGGGGGCCGCGGCCCACAGTTTGAGAAGCACTGTATTAGACGATAGCAGTATGTCATTGGTATAGCCAAATCTGTTAAAGGTTTAAAGTTATAAACTATTGAACAATGCGTACTTTAAAAATGGATCTTTAAATAAAACACAAAAAATAATTTGTTCAATGTCTTTGTATTTATTTTTTATATAATGAATACATAATTAGATCCGAAGTACATTACTGTCGGGTTCATTGTAGTCACACAGTTCAATATTGTGCTCACCATCCTCCTTACCATCAGTAGATAATTCTTGGTATTCCATAATATTTTTGTACCAAAGAAGATTCCCTAATTCTTTCCAGCTTTTCTAAACAATTTATATTTACATCTTTTTTCTTATTCGAAGACAATGAAATTTGAAAACGCTGAATCTCTGGAATTTTCAATGGAATGCGTTTGCCTTTTTTTAAAAGTGAAACCCAGCTCTATTCACACGATTAAAACTTTTAATACTGGGATCCCTTCAATAGGCATTTGAGAGCAGGTGCAATCGATCATATTGGGTAACGTGGGCAGAGCCCGACTCTTAAATTTGACCCAATTACACAGATTTTGAATAACACGGTAATTTGGGGACACATAATTAGAGTGTTATTCGAGGGACAGTTGTAATCTCTATCTGTATTTCTCTTTAATGTACGTCAACAATTAAACATATTCTAAAATCTCACATACACATACAAACATAAATATTCACATACACATACAAGCATTGTGGGCAATTCACGAAAATCATCCGCAAGAAAAAAATTTTTGTTGTCGATTGAGTTTGGTTTTTGATTTTCGTTTTGACTACTGGAATTCCTCCACTTACGCGATGCTATCTAGTTAAATTAGTAGGCCCTTGTGTGAGCCATTATTATTATTTTGTGTGAAACGTACTTTATATTGGGCTAGATACTCGAGACTTAGACAAGCAGATAAGCAGTTATTTTTTGCGAATTTGCTAGAAATGTTATACACGATAATTTAGCAAGCCAAAAAACGGTATACACGATATTTTTTCTTGGTTAGCAAGCAAGCAAATCGTAGAGATTTTGCGAGCGTTTTAACGTATGCGCATCTATCTGGCCCATTATCAGTATCACATTAGTAACACTAACCAGACCACTTTTCGTTTATATGGTTTATATGTATTTCTGTGTTTGAGGATATCATGGAATATGATGACCACAGCGGAATAAAAAATGTACAAATTATATAAAAAATTATAAGAAGGGCCTGGTCAGGCCCATTCGTCTGAATGAGGGTTAGAGTAGCTTTTGATTTGTCTAGGACGCAATCCGAAGACATTATGAAGTATTGTGAATTACAGTCTTTGTTATATTTTGAAAATAATTTGTGTTATAAAAAAATTAAATAATTAATTAAAAAGTTTCGGGCGTTATTGTTATATGCTACAAGTATGTACATTTTTAAAAAGTTCGGATATAAGCTTTATATTACAATGTCTGTCGAAAAATTGAATTCTGTTGATTTTATTATTGAACATTTGACAAACTTAACTTTTGAAGATAAAATAAAAAATATGAGCCCAGATCGTCCGAATGTGGTAATTATCAGTAATAACTCCAAAGCGTAAAACAGAAAATTCAACAAAGAGTGGTTATCGAAAGAAAGTTTAAAATTTAAAAGTTTGTATTGCTTTCCATGTGTACTATTTGGGATAGATAGTGTGATAGTGTGTGGACGTGGCAAGGATATACCGATATGAATCATTTATCTACAGCTTAATTGCGCCATTAGTTTCCCTTAGTTTAAAAAACTTTTATTTTTATAAGTAGTTTATTAAGTAAATAAAGGATAATTCTACTACCTAATTGAAGAATAATTCTGTTAGGTAAAAATTTAAAGAAAAATCCGTTAAGTAAAGAAAAATTCTATTAAGAGAATGAATTTCAGCATAATCGGTTAAAAAATCGCCAAGTTCCAGATTAATTTATCTTATTCCAGAACTTTTCCATCGCATTTTTTGAATTTCATAATAATCGGTTAAAAATAGCCAAGTTTCATCCTAATTGACAACATTCTAGAGTTTTATCACAGAGAATTAAGAAGAAAATTCTCTGTGGTTTTATAGTAGTGATTCGATAAAAGTCATTACTAAAATAATAAAAAATCTTTGAATAAATACGCTATTATCCAATTACGTTGCTAAATTTTGATGTTGGTATAAAATTAGTTCAAAAGAATAAACCGGAATGGCCAATATACATATTTTTACTTTTAAAATTAGAATTAAATAAAAATGAAAAATTATAGATATTAATAAGCACTTTCCGATTATATCTTTATTACCAATATTTTTATTTTCGTTGCGAGAAAAAATTTAATTGCATTAAGTGAAGGAAAATTATATTAAGCGAAATAAAATTCCAATAGGTAAAGGGCAATTTTAGTAAATATATGGTAACTTTATAAGTTGATGATTAAAACCATTTTAGAATCCCATTTCCATCGCACCGTTGAGTTTCATCATAATCGGTTAAGAAATAGCCGATTTTCATTCGAATTGGCCATATTTCAGAACTTTATCTAATACTCATTTTAGAATCCTGTTTCCATCATATTTGTCGAATTTCATCATAATCAGTTATGAAATAGCCAAGTTGTATAAAAATTGCCATATCTCAGAACTTTATCTAGAAACAATTAACAATCCCATTTCCATCACTCCTTCCGAATTTCATCATAATCGACCAATAAATAGACAAATTATTCAAAATTAACCATATTCCAGAACTTATACTAAAATTCATTTTAGGATCCCATTTCCATCACACTTGTCGAATTTCATCATAATCGTTTAAGAAATACCCAAGTTCCATCATGATTGGCCATGTTCTAGAGCAGCGTTTCCCAAACTATGTTCCGCGGAACACTGATGTTCCGTGGATGATAAACAGGTGTTCCGTGAAAAATTCTAAATATACTAAAAAATTCGAAAGTAGATGCAAAAGTCTCCAAAGTAATTTTAGAACTTTTTCATAATTTACAGTCAATCATTTTACAATATTTTCAAAAGTCCACTGAGGATAACTCTTGGATTAGGAACCCATTTGTAAAAACAGGTAAGCCAGTAGCTTTCAGCGCAAGTGATTATCAAAACCTAATTGATGTAATTGTTAAGGTTGTTTCCGAAACCTATACTTATTTTGTGGAACTTAATTTATTCGATGTAATTTCTAATGCAATAAGTTAGGTTCCACAAAATAAGTATAGGTTTCGGAAACAGCCTAAGTCTTGCTTAAAACAATAATACATGTAACTTCCACTAAATGATTGTTTGTTAAATTTATCAGAAAAGTATTCCAACATGTCAAAACTAGCCACTCATGTTTTACTTCCTTTTACAACAACATATTTATGCGAGACCGAATTTTCAAATTATGCTGCAACAAAATCGAAGTACAGAAACCGTCTGATTGCTAGACCGAATTCAAATGTATAAGATTCGTATTTGATCTAAACAAAAACCGAGCGAATCTGATTTAATTCAAATAAAAATTTTATATCTACGAATTCGTATAGGGCTGAAAGGTCGAATTTCGAAAGGCCGAATGTCGATAGGTCGAACGCCGAATGTGTCGAAAGGCCAAATATGTCGAAAGCCCGAATGTTGAAAAGCTGAATATCGAAAAGCCGAATGTCGAAAAGCCGATAGTGGCGAAAGGCCAAATACCGAAAGCCCGTTTGTGTTGAAATTGATTTTAATTTTTCGGGTTGGCTACATCATCTAGAAAAAAATAATACAGAAACTGAAAATCCCGAAAAAAAAATCCAGAAACAAAAAAATTTAGAAAAACAAAAATCCAGAAAACTAAAATCCAGAAACGCAACTATCAAAGTGCGAACCAAATTAAAATTAAAATTTATAAAATGTCTATCGAATTTTACTTTTTCCGTAAAGCTCTTATAATATTTGCGATAATGGAAATTGCTACGTCAACCTTTCAGACACAGGTTAAAGGAATCGTATCGCTCATATCGCTTGTACTGATAGTTCTACCACAAATGTTTCAAGTTATTTTGTGGTTGGCTTAATTCGTTGGGTTAGTATGGCATCGACGAATGTATTGGAGCGAATTTCGGATTTAATGCTTCGTAAATGCTTCGTGAACCTTGCAGACACAGATCAAAGGAGTTGTATCGCTCGTATTGCTTCTACTGATAGATGTACCACAAATGTTTCAAGTGATGGCAAAGTCTAAAAAAGCCCATAAAATTTAATTTTCTCATTAATTTTAAACAAAATATTTTTTCTGGATCTTTTTCTAGATTTCTTTTCCGGTAATAAACTAGATTATTTTTTTCGGGATTTTTTTTTTTGGATTTTTACTTTTCAACTATTCTGGATTTTAAAATTTCTGGATTTTTTTTTCAGGCAAATATAGTGATCCCTAATTTTTCATCTTTTTATGAATGAAAATTTTCAAAATTTGTATTTTTATGAAAACCAAAATTTATATTTTTATCAAAATTTTTGTATAAATGTGTTTAATATTAAATCGCCTTAAATATTAAGATTTTCTTACGTTTTTTTTTTGTCATATAATATTAATTAATTATAATAAAAAAAGCAAAATAAATAAATTTATTTATTTTCAGTTGGCTACCTTATCTAGAAAAAAATAATACAGAAACTGAAAATCCAGAAAAAAATTCAGAAAAACATAAATCCAGAAAATTAAATTCCAGAGACACAATTATCAAAGTGCGGACCAAATTAAAATTAAAATTTATAAAATGTCAATCGAATTTGACTTTTTCCGTAAAGTTCTTAATATTTACGATAATGGAAATTGCTTCGTCAACCTTGCGGATTCGTAAATGCTTCGTCAACCTTGCAGGCGCAGATCAAAGGAATTGTATCGCTTCTACTGATAGATGTACTACAAATGTAATTTCGACCCATTCGGCTTTTCGACATTCGGCCATTCGACATTCGGCCTTTCGACACTCGCTCTTCCGACCCATTCGGCCTTTCGAACATCGAACGAAAAATTCAGCTTTCTAATATTGAACGTGATATTAGAAGAATTAGTACCTAGCTCAAAGAGCCAAGAACATCAGAGGCATTAAGAACCTAATTTATTTTATTATTTTCATGTTTTTTTGTATCTACAGTTATATTTCAGAAAAATATGCTTTTTATTTTGTTTATGTAGGTAATGTACAATTTTAAAAATACAAGCTAATTTCCTATATAAAAAACGAAAGTGTTCCTCCAGTAATTTTACTTATATAAAGTGTTCCTCGATCCCAAAGTTTGGGAAACGCTCTCCTACAGATTCATCTAAAATTCTTTTTAGAAGACCATTTCTAACGTATGTGTTGAATTTCATCATATTCGGTTAATTAATAGGTAAGTTCCTCCCTAATTGGCCATATCTGTTCAGTTCTGTACTTCTTCTAAAATCCGGTTTAGTATTCCAATTTTATTGCACTTGCCAAATTTCATCATACTCGGCTAAGAAATAGCCAAGTTTTAGAAAATGCCTTATTATACCATATGAAAATATGCCGTCGTGTACCTTATGCAATAGTGTACTATATGCCGTTTTAAAATATGTCGTTTTGAAATATGCCATAGTGTACCATATGCCGTAGCGTACCATATGCCGATTTGAATTATTCTGTTTTGAAATATGCCATGTTGAACCGATTCGATTTCCATCACATTAACGTGAAAAAATGGTTTTGTCAAAATGTTCGAGATGTGCCCTTTTTGAAATTACTTATTCAATAAATATTTTAATTTTATTTAAAATAATAAAATTATATTTGTTATAAACGAAATAACATAATTAGTAATGTTTAATACTTTGTACTATCGTGTATTATAAGTGAATAAATACTTTGGCGATGAAAAAAAAACATGTTACGAGTGTGGTATTTCCTCAATAAGCAGTACTTTTGTTGTGTTGTATCTTGTATATGATAAATCGGTGGACTATAAATGTTTTGGTATTAAAAGCAAGACGACATTTGAGTTAATTATTAATTTAAAAAATCTCCATTATAGTTCCAAATTATCAAATATTAAAATTCGTCATAATATTGGAACACGAAAGTCTGTAAATAATATAATACTAATGGGTGGTAGTGACATTCGCAGTTATAAGAATGGTAACAATAATAATAATAAAATTAATAATTCTGGTACAGTAACGTACAGGTTGTGCCTAGTAACAATAGTGGAAAGCTAAATAGAAATACGAAGGTGTTATGGCAGCACAAAACAATTTATATTAATTTATATATTTTATCCTTACCTTTCCCATCCCAAATTATTAATCTCGAGCGAAGCCCGAGTAATTGGCTTATACCCACCTTAACACTTAAAAACATTAAGCTAAAACATAAAATATGTACAAAAACATAAAATTTATGAATATGTACATAACATTTGTTTGTTTACATTTTTTATGTTTTTATTTTGACATTATGGAAATGAAGTTCCATTTATTTTATGTAACGCCATCTAATTTAAATTGTTATAACAAAAATGTAATCCACAGGATTAATGGTTTGAAACTTGAATAATTTATTTACCATTCGTAATATTGTGCCCGAACTAACATTTAAAATTTTTAACCGATAATTGAGCTTTACAAAATGTAATAAATAGCCAATCAGCTGCTGCCAGCATTTTTTATAATAGTGTATGTGTAAGAACAATTAAATTTAAGAGCTATTTCATAATTGTAATTTGTATTATATATAAAGTTTTTAGTCAGTCATCATTCAGAAACCAAACGATACACTATGCATGTAAAAGCAGCCACAAAATTAAGTTAAAATTAATTATAAAATAAAAAAGTTAAAAATTGTGTCAAATAAATAAGTTTGTTAAAATCAAGTTGAATTTAGCCTGAGTTTTTATTTATTTGATTCGCAGAAAACAAGTGACTGGGTGTTGGAATTTTCATAGCATTGCTATATAATATTTAATACTTTTTTCAGCCATATTATATTGCAAATATTTTTCGTTGAGCGAATAATTAGCCCGGCATCCACTCACAGCATCACATGGTCCTTCGAGCCGGATGAGGTACCGAACAGCAGCAGTATTTAATTCGAAATCTACCGGAATAACAAATTTGCGGTATTAGCGTCCCAATACGGACAGATTACTATCCGCAAAGTTTCATCAACGGTACATATCAGAATTTAACGGTACTTTTGTGAACGTTATAATTATATTGATTGTGAATTTAAACTCGTGTTTGGTGTTTAAGCTTACAATTTGTTTCTGAATGAGCTGGTAAATATGATAATTTAAAATTATATATTGGGTTGTACGCTATTTGTAAGCATTTAAAAATCCGCGTGTTTAGCGTTTGTTATTGAAAATTACTTTCATTTTTTTCGAAGAAGCTTATTAGCATACATTGTCGTGATAGAATCGTATTAGTGAAATTTAGTGATAACGTGCAACTGTGTTGTTATAAAGTGAGAGTAAAGCAACGATAGTGAATCATGGCGGAATTAGCATCGATAAAGAAACTTCGGTCAACAGTGAAAGGAAGCATAACGCGGTTGCTTACGTACGTTCGCGCCCTGGACGAAAACAAGGATGAAACGATTGACGCGCTTCAAATTAGAGTAAAACGTGCTCAAAATTTATTCGATCAATTCACGGATCTTGAGAGACAAATTTTTCTGCTTGACGCTGAGGAAGCATCGTTGTTGCCAGAGGTGGAAGAAAGCTATTTTTCCATTATGACTGAATTGAGTGGTCTAATAAGGAAGCGTAGTATGCAAGAAGGGTTTCTAACAACAATAGTGGATCATACGATGAATACGTCTCAAGCACCCTCACCATCGCCGTCAATTAAGTTGCCTAAAATTAATATTCCTCCATTTTCAGGTGATTACGTTGAATGGCAGTCATTCTACGATTTGTACTGCACCACGATTCATGAAAAAGATTATCTCACAAGCTCGCAAAAGTTCCAGTACCTAAAGAGTCTTTTGCGTGGCGAAGCAGCATCACTATTGCGGCATTTCAGCATTACTGAGGCGAACTATGTTGAAGCATTGCAGAAACTGATCCAGAGATACGACAGAAAGCGGCATACTGTCAACGCGTTTATTAAAACTTTTCTGGAGCAGCCTCATATCAATCATGTCAGCGCGGCATCTATCCGCAAGCTGTGGGATACTTCAGACGAGGTCGTTAGAGGTCTTAAAGCTCTCGGATCTAATGCGGAGCATCGGGATCTTTGGTTGATCCACATATTGATAAACAAATTAGATTCGGAGTCTAAAAGCTTATGGGCTCAGCATACAGCCGAAAAAGATTTTCCTACGCTAAATGAGCTTTTTGACTTTTTGGGAAAGAGAACTGATGCATTGGAATCAGTTAGCAGAAGTGTTGTAAAAAATTCGAGTCCTCTTCAAAGTTCAAAGCCTGAAAGTTCCAAATCATTCGCAACAGCTAATATACCATCGTGCCCAATTTGCAACTCTGATGAACATAAGATTTTTGAATGTGATAGGTTTAAAGAAATGGATGTCAACAAACGATGGGAATTAATACGCAAAGAAAGACGCTGTTTCAATTGTTTTAATTTCAACCATGGAACTTACAATTGTAAATCGCGGGTTAGCTGTCGTCACTGCAACAAAAAACATCACACTCTTCTACATACTGTAGCCGACAAATCAGCTCAAGCGCAGCCAGAGCAACCTACATCTAACGTTATCGTCGAATCCACGGTTATGCATGTTTCTTCTGGCGAATCACAGGTCATTTTACCAACTGCCTTAGTGAATATAAAATACGGATTTGGTGGCTTTCGAATGTGTCGAGCGCTTCTAGATTCAACATCGCAGGAGTCATTTATCACCGAGAGATGTGCTCAAAATCTAGGCTTACCTCGTAGTAACGGTAAGCTTTTAATGAAGGGGTTAGGTGACTCAAAATTAGGCAGCTCAAAAGGAAAGGTGGATCTAACAATAAGACCGGTCGACGGAGAAGAATTGAAGGTATGTGCTTTTATAATTCCAAAAATTTCAGACATGCTCCCATCATATGGCTTCGAAATATCACAGTGGCACGAATTGGAGAATGTGTCACTTGCCGACCCCAAATTTAATCAGCGCAGCACAATTGACTTATTGCTGGGAACCGAAATTTATTATCAAATTACCCAATGTGACAAAATTAAATTGGGAGATCGTCTGGTAGCCGAGAAAACGTCATTAGGTTGGATCGTGGCCGGTAGAAGTTGTGAGCAAGAGCAGAGGATCAAACAATCAGCATGCTTTAGCGTAATAATGGACGTTGAAGATAGCCCCCGAAAATTCTGGGAAAATGAGTCAGAAGTAGCAGCACCACCTCTTACAGCAGAAGAGCCCAAATGTGAAGCACTATCCGTGGTCACAACCAAGCAAGCTAGTGATGACAAATTCATAATGCAACTGCCATTTCGAGAACCTGAGGAACAATTAGCATCGGCGTATCACGTAGCAACACAAGCCAGAGAACGATTACCAATCGCAGCAGCAGCAACACTAAATGATACGTATATTGACGATCACATAACCACGGCGAATACCGAAGCTGAACTGAGTAACCTGAAAGAGAAAACAGCAGCCATTGTAGACACCGCGTGCGTTAATTTGAGCAAATTCTCCACAAATTGCAATCAACTAACAAAACGATTGGTAATCAATGCGGATACCATAAAGAAAATTAGCGAAAATCCAGCAATGATAAAGCTGCTCGGTCTGAATTTGGATCCCTTTACTGATTATTTTTCGTTTCAGGTAAAGCTAGAAGAACGAGGACAATATACAAAGCGATCATTGTCACCCGATGTCAGCAAAACCGGTTTGGCCACTGTATATTTAATTCGATACATTCAGCATCAGCATTTCAGTGAAGAATTTCAATGCATGCAATCCAAAACGGTTTTGCAAAGATCCAGTCAGCTTAAGGCATTAAATCCTTTAATCGGCAAGGAAGGAATAATTCGCATCGGCTGTAGATTAAAATACTCAATCTTAACGACATCGATCAAGCATCCCATACTACTACCTCGCAAATCCGAAATTACAACCGCTGTTCTGCAAGACATACATCATCAATTTTATCACGCCGGAATAAGCTTCATGTTGAATTTCTTGCGTCAGCAATACCCAGAATTGCGAATTCGTACGAAATACGCAATTCGTCAGGTAGTCCGTAAATGTGTAAAATGTTTTAAGCAAAGACCATTAAGGCAGCAGCAACTAATGGGCGATTTGCCTCCAGCGAGAGTTGAATACGTGCACCCTTTCTACAAAGTAGGCTTGGATTACGCTGGGCCATTTAAGGTACAAATCACGCGAAGAAGAGGGCAGATTCCAGTAAAACCGTATGTATGTATGTTCATCTGTCTAAGCACAAAAGCATTTCACATTGATTGCGTCAGCAATCTTACAACGGAAAACGTATATGTATTGTCTCGATTCACTGATTGGCGTGGACTAAGTGATATTTTTAGCGACAATGGCACAAATTTTATCGGCGCCAATAGAAAATTAATTGAGCTGTTCAATTTTCTGAAAACGAACACTAATAAATTATCTTCTCCTCTTCTAGAAAAAAGCATAAACTGGCATTTTATTCCTGCAGGCTCTCCTACAATGGAAGGCATTTGGAAGACGGCTGTGAAGTCTGCAAAACCACACCTGAAAAGAATCGTCATACTTACATTAGAAGAATTCACAACGCTAAAAACCGGCATTGAAGCATTACTAAACTCGCGTCCACTATACGCTTCAACTTCCGAGGAAATTGAAGTGCTCACTCCAGGGCACTTTTTAATTGGACGACCACTGTCATCTCTACCCGAACGCTCCATACCAGATAATTATTGTTTATCAAAACGCTGGGACACGGTGAAACGGATCAAGCAACATTTTTGGCATCGCTGGTATCGCGATTATCTCACTACTATGCAAGTTCGAAGCAAATGGAAAGATAAAACGTCGAATCTGCAAGTAAATGACATCGTGCTTATTCGAGATGAGCAGCTACCTCCGACTCAATGGGCTATGGGCAGAGTAATTCAAACCCATCCGGGCAATGATGGATACGTTCGAGTGGCGAGTGTCAAATCTTCAACTGGAAATACAAAGAAGCACATAAGCAAATTGTGTAAGCTTCCAATTAATTGAATCAAGTGATTCAAGGCGGGCGGTATGTTATGGCAGCACAAAACAATTTATATTAATTTATATATTTTATCCTTACCTTTCCCATCCCAAATTATTAATCTCGAGCGAAGCCCGAGTAATTGGCTTATACCCACCTTAACACTTAAAAACATTAAGCTAAAACATAAAATATGTACAAAAACATAAAATTTATGAATATGTACATAACATTTGTTTGTTTACATTTTTTATGTTTTTATTTTGACATTATGGAAATGAAGTTCCATTTATTTTATGTAACGCCATCTAATTTAAATTGTTATAACAAAAATGTAATCCACAGGATTAATGGTTTGAAACTTGAATAATTTATTTACCATTCGTAATATTGTGCCCGAACCAACATTTAAAATTTTTAACCGATAATTGAGCTTTACAAAATGTAATAAATAGCCAATCAGCTGCTGCCAGCATTTTTTATAATAGTGTATGTGTAAGAACAATTAAATTTAAGAGCTATTTCATAATTGTAATTTGTATTATATATAAAGTTTTTAGTCAGTCATCATTCAGAAACCAAACGATTCACTTTAATAAAAGCAGAAAACAAAGTTAAAATTAAAATATAAAATAAAAAAGTTAAAAATTGTGTCAAATAAATAAGTTTGTTAAAATTAAATTAAATTTAGCCTGAGTTTTTATTTATTTGATTCGCAGAAAATAAGTGACTGGGTGTTGGAATTTTCAGAGCATTGCTATATAATATATTTTATACGTTTTACAGCCATATTATATTGCAAGTATTTTTCGTTGAGCGAATAATTAGCCCGGCATCCACTCACAGCATCACAGAAGGAGTGCAACACCGAAGAACTTGTAACTTTACCAAACCAATCATCCATTTAAAAAAATATGGCTTTTCAAAACAAAATTCTTAAACAAGATGTTATTTTTGGCACTGGTAGTAGCAATACATCTATTGAAGCTATTCTACCGTGTAAATGGCTATTTGCATCGAGGCTTAAGCATTGCATTACCGACACCGATTTTAAAGAGTTTGTGAAAAATAATCGCCAAATTCCGGATGCGTATTAAGAAAAATTTTCAAAATGTAGCTGAGGCGAATTATACATATTTCTTTTAAAATAAGTGTACCTTTGGAATGATTTGAGCAAATTATGAGTGCTGATGCTTGGCCGGAACACGTACTGCTTAAGGAATTTAATTTCAATCAAAAGGGACGAAATTTTCAGAGGGGCCGCTAGCTCCCGGATACAGTAAACAAGACAGCGTGTAAAACTGTTGATCTATAAACAGCAATTGTATATATTTTCAAAATGTCCGCGGCATGGCCTCAAAATCTACAGAGTTTTATCGCTTTCTCATCTCTTCTATGTATCCAGCATATATATGTAATTGTGGAAACCAATTTAAGTCCTGACTACATTATGATCGGTCGCTACTAAATAGTGTCAAAGCAAGTGGGGGAGGTGTACTGTTCGCTATTCATTCGTCTATTGTAAGTGTAGTTGTTGACACTGATCCAACAATAGAACTTAAGTGTATTAAGGTGAATATATTCAAGAAATTGTTTTACGTTATTGGCTTATACATTCCACCAAGGTCGTCACTGTTTGTATAACAAGATTTCCAAACTCAACTTAGATGACAACGTGCTGATACTTGGTGATTTCAACTTACCAAAGGTATAACATCGGGTGCTGAATCTATCTGTATAGATTCTATTTTGTCGTACGGCCCTGTCCATATAAATAATATTCCCAACTATTATGAAACATTTCTGAATTTATTTTTCGCAAACGTGCCACCAATTTCAAACATCATCAACGATGTCAACCATAAATCAATGGAAATCAATTTAAACACATCAGAGTTTTTGTTGTCTAATTCTAATATCAACAATTAATGTAATTCAATTAATTTTTTTGATTTTAGGCGTGCTGATAATATAATAAATTTGGTTGACTGGGATTCATGCTTTTCGTTGGTGGACATTAACCGTGATGTGCAAATATTCTGTTAGATTAACCTTTTCATAATCTTAACGATTGTTAAGATTAACCTTTTTGTAATCTGAAAAATCCTCCGTAGTTTAACAACGCCCTAACAAATCTTCGAAACCGTAAAGAAAAATTATATCGAAGGTGGAAGTTCTCCAAAGTCTGGCGACAGGTTATCATTTTTAGATTTATCGAAACAGTTTGATAGTTTACATTGTAATGCATAAAAGAATTGTATTGCCAATTTTCAAAAAAATATGGTATCAAACCCAAAATCATTCTGGAATTTCGTTGACTCCAAAAGAAAAACTTTTGGGTTTTCGTCAACAATGTCGTTCAATGATATAACTGGGAATAATTCTGATGATATTGGAAACTTATTCGTGTCATTTTTTTCAAAATGTTTATTAACGAACTGATATTGTTGAGTATGAAACTGATGAAGGCAGTTGTGTCAACACTTGCTTGTATACCCCTCACATATCTCCAGATGATATCGTTAAATCCCTCCATCTTTTTAAGGAGGGATGTATGGTACCTATTTCTTCAAATTTTCTTAAACAGTTCTGTAACGAAATAGCTCAGCCTTTGTCGATTTTATTTAACCCTTGTGTCAACACGACATACCCGGGTGTGTTTTTGATTTTTTGTAATTGAACGAAGTTTTATCATTATGATATCCGTTCTATATCTAGTGTTTATTATTCTTTAATGCAAAACTCTTGAATGAATTCAAGCACACCAAGGGTTTATCGTGTTGGTGAAAAGTCGTTTTATTCTCGTGTTGACACAAGGGTTAATAGTTCCCTTTTGAAAGGTGTTTTTCCGGTTGTCTGGAAATCGTTTCATATTGTACCGTTTTTTGAAAATTTGTTATTTGAGCCCAACCCGTCATAATAGAATGGCATAGGCACGTCTAACTAGCTTATTGTTTTCCCAAACCGTTGAATATAGTAAGCATATGAGCACTTCTCTCAGATTTGTGTTAATTGACTCAGTGTAGTTCCGCTTCCAAATAATTTTCGAAAAATTTGTTAAGTTTTGAAAATTTATCTTTTTTTGAAAATTTGTTATTTGAGCCCAACCCGTTGTTTTCTCAAACCGTTGAATATAGTGAGCATATGAGCACATCTCTGAGATTTGTGTTAATTTACTTATGCCCGATTTCAGAACAAAACAGCAATTCGTCAGTTAAATAATATTTCGTCTCTTTCTTCTTTTATGAAATTGCAATTTGTTTCATAATTCAAAATCAATGCTATCTGATTATATCTCTTTTTTACATGAATAGTTTAAAGGGAGAATTAAATTTTTATTTGAGTGATATTGAAAAGTCAAATATTTAATTCTTCCTTTAAAATTTTCATGTAAAAAAGAATTATGAACCAGACAGCATTGATTTTGAATTATGAAACAAATTGCAATTTCATAAAAGAAGAAAGAGAGGAAATATTATTTAACTGACGAATTGCGGTTTTGTTCTGAAATCGGGCATTAGTGTAGTACCGCTTCCAAATAATTTTCGAAAAATTTGTTAAGTTTTGAAAATTTATCTTTGTTTGAAAATTTGTTATTTGAGCCCAACCCGCCATAACAGAATGGTATAGGCACGTTTAACTGGCTTATTGTATTCCCGAACTGTTAAATATACATATGTAGTCAGGACAAACGTACATCTTTGATATTTGTGTTATTTGGTTTAATGCTGTACTTTCGCGCTCATTTTATCATTCAAAACTTTTTAATGGTTTATTAAATTAGTTAAAAAACATAATAACGTTCTGATTAATTCCAAATTTAGTAAGTTTCGACAATTTTGTAAAACCTTTTTGCATTATTAATTTCAAATTGAAATTCTAGAAAATGATTTTTTTTATTTCTCATTTGACGCGTTTTTGTGTAGCTACATTTTTTAACGTTAGCAAATTTTTTTAACACTTTTTCTACCATTTATTTCTTACACTTTTTTTTAATGTCAAAATACACTTTAAATTAACTTTAGAAACTTCAATCCGGTTGTTCAATTTGGTTAAAAACTACTTCGCGAACTACTTGGTGGTTTCGGTAATGGCTTTAGAAATAAAAGCAATTCTGTTAAAGAATTCATCAGAGAAACAATTCATTACAAAGTTTATTGCTTCCACAATTTTAAATTTTAAATTAGTGCCACTATCACTACGACTACTTCGCCTGACCAATATTTTCTTGCAAAATATTTCTGCAATATTGGCTTTACCAAAACCATACTTTTCATCCAAGACAGATGCAAATGCCTCTAATTTATCACTTGCTTGGAGGGAAAATCCAGTCAGAATAATATCCATAGTTAGTTTTTCCTGCTTTAAATAGTTTACTTCAGTGGAAAGTTGACTTACATTCATTGTGTCATTTTACTCTGCAGCCATCTTCGTTTTCAATCATTTGATACCTTGGGACAGTTCAGCAACAAAAATCAACTAAATAAACAGCAAGAAACTTTCAAAATGATTGGTTCTTCTCGTTTATTTGTTTTTTGATTTCGAGTCTTCTTGTTGGGCTCTCCGTGTGGTTAACAAGGTAAATGGCTGAAAATCTAGTTCAGTTGAACTTAATAGTTATCCTTTCTGAAATTGTTACAGTTTTCTTCGTGAATCGATTAATTTCCCTTCTCTTGATAAGATATTTATTATACACTTTAAGGTATTATGTAATCGCACATACAGGCATAAAATTTAAAAAATACTCGTTAAAAACATAACATGGTTAAAACATATTCATTAACATATAATAAAATAAAGCAATAATAATTTTCACCTGTTGTGAGAAACTTAATTTAAAAAAATTAAATTTTATATTAATTTGAGTTTTTTAAAAATAAAATTTTATTTTTTTGTTGCTTATATACCGTTTCATTATAATTCGTTCCGCCATCGTAATATTTAAAAATATCAAACCTGTATATATTGCAAATGTTTATACCAATGTAATATTCTAATATAAGTAGATTGTGTTGAGTTGAGAAGAAAAATTATAAGAAGATCCAAGACGGAAATATTCCATCTTGTCGAAAAAATTAAAAAAAAAACAAAAACAAAAAAAGAAAGTTCTATTCCAGCAAACAATACATGTATAGATACAAACTTACATAAAAATTAATGTTATTAAAGTATACGTAATTAAAGATTTTATTTTAATTACTTATGCTAAATAGGAAAAGTTTTACATAATTTTTCCCCTTTTGTATTCCATGATGGTGTATTATTACAACATAATTTATTTCATTTTAATTTCCGCAGAAAAGTTGTTTGTTTATGTGTAAAAAACATTGTTTTTCGTTTGTTTTGCCCCCGATAAAACTGTAAATACAATTTGTGGGGTGTTGATTTGGGCACTGAAATGTGTCGGTTATTTATTTATTTAGTGAAAGTTAAGGAAATGTCTACATTGCAGCGGGGCTGCTGTCTATAGATTCAGCTCTCGAGTTCCATTACGCGCGTAATCCTATTGGGATTTATTATGCTGATTAGAAAACTATAGTAAGTTGTTTTTTGGAGTTTTACCGCGATACACAAATTAGATGGGAAGCAAAATCGAGTGTTAACAAAAAGTGAAGTCGGCATGTTTTGAAATAGTAGAACAATTTAGCAATGCAAATTAAATGTGAGATGTTATATCGTTTGTGGCGTAGTGATTATGTAGTGGAGCCGCGTGGCAAAGGTCTATTTATTACAAATAATAATAACGCAAATATTTTTAGAGTATGCATTGAAAATTCAGCGTTTGTTTAATTTAGTTTTTTGACACATTGAAAAACGACAAGTGTTTACTTTTGAATAACAATGAAAATTTAATTTGACTTTTATTATGGTTTGTGATTTAGTGGTAACGCACTGCGAGTTCAAATTTAGCATTGGTAGAGAAAACATCTCAATTATTAAATTTGTAAATTAAAAATAAATCATTTAGAAATTATTAATACAGTTAATTATTATTTGCGAATGGTGGTTTGGCGTCTATTGGAGAGGGGAGAGGGGACCAAAGTTGGTAGATTAATCTACCAGCTCCTCTCTTGAGTCCCAATGGTACCGCTTTTCTAGCAGAAGTAAATGATATAGTAAACATCTAGGAGGGAGAGCAATAAGTCCAGATAGTATGTATTATGTACCGGCCGGCAGTATTATCAGGTTCATTAAGAGCCTGAATATTGACTAAACGGATAACTAAGCAAGGCTTGGATCACAAAATATATTTTAAGTCGCTCACATGGCTTTTTAATAATAACTCATACGAAACTGTTTAAAAAGCAATTAAAAGGAAAAATACAGATTTAACAGCAAAACAATCTAACGTTGATAATACGATGAAGCAAAACAACCAGCTGGAAAAACCAATATACTAAAGCTAACACCCTTACAAATTCATAATCAAAACATAAAAGATACAATGCAATTAGTCAAAGGTGCAAAAATTGACAATTTTGAGATACGAAGAGTAAACAACAATAAACATTACTTATTACTAATAGCTTGAGTTTAAAGATTATGAACAAATTAAAAACATATTCAAAGAAGTAAACACAAAATATTACACATTTACGCCAAAAGAGCAGAAAACAAAAACAATTAAACAAAATAAAAAAGAGTGTTGGTTTCACAACTTAAAACGAAACGATCTATAGCAACAAACAAGTTACAATTGTATGTAATTCAGTGCACTTCATACACTGAAATGAGGCAATTGTATAACAAAAAAGAATTAAATCATCAAAGAATAACTTGGGTAAATCTCAAAAAGAAAGATGGAATCATGCAATGTTACAAATGTCAGAGATTGGGTCATGCAGCAGCAAATTGCAATCTGAATTATCGTTGTGTTAAATGCTCAAGCAACACAATCCGGGTGAATGGCAAATAAAAGATCAAGTGGAAAAAGACATACACTGTCTAAATTGTAAAAGTAATGGGCATCCTTTAAAGGTTGTCCAATTTATCAAAGCTCGTTAATGAGATTAAAGTGAACACCTCTAGTGAACAAGTATATATCCAAAAATTAGCAGCAAGAGTAGAGACAATGGCCGTAATCCAACAACAGATTGAACAAATCAGTCAGCTTCTAAATATACTAAACAAAATATGACGAAGCTAAAAATAATGGCATTAAATGTAAAATCAATCATCAGCATTGCCAGACGATTAAACTTACTTAATTTCATCAATAAGCACAAACCAAATATTTTAATTATAAATGAAACTAAATTGAAGTTAAAGCACCACATAGAATTCAAACATTATAATATCGTTAGATAAGATCGACCAGAAAAAACACAAGGAGGAGGTACAGCAATTGTCATAAAAACAAGCTGAAATTTAACTATAAAAAAATTAGTAAGCTCCGAAACAGTATTGGCATAGAGACAACTATAATTGAAATTAAGCTGAAACATGATCAACATTTATTCATAATCTCAATTTATTGTTCCGGGAGTAACAATATATTGACTGACGGTCAGTTTGAACGTGAATGGAAGCAGATTTTTGAAGAATTAGAGCTGAGTAATTTGAATAATGTTTACATAGCCGGAGATCTAAATGCGAGGCACACAACATGGGAAGCATTTTATATCGATGGATATCGAAAAATAATTTGTTATATCGATGTTATATATATGTTATATAGATTTAGCTATTGTAGATACGCGAACAACTATTTCAACCAATGACAGAGGAGAAATACCTACTCATTACTATATGAAAGTGACCATAGGGCCAAAGTAATAAAGCTGGAGACAATAGAACCAGATACCAACAAGTTCTACCTACGAAAACAACAAATATTTTATTTTCAAAATAATAATTGAGATACGTGGAAAGGACGTCTGACAAAAATATACACGAGCAACTTACGAAATATAAACCAATCGAGCATAACACCTAACGATATAAATCTTACGAATACTGAAATCGGAGAGTGCATTATTAGCATAACAAATCTAATACAGCAAAACTTGCAACTAAATATGCATAAAAGAAGACGGTGGAATAACATGGAATGTTTTACCAACAATACCATCGAGAATCTCTACAAACATAAAAGTCGTCTAATAACTTCCATAAAAAACATGAAACGTACTGGTTCCAACAATTCTCAATAAATAAATCTGCTTAAAATGGAAATCAAGCAGACGAATGAGCTAATTAAACAAAATATACAAATACAAATCAACAAATATTATAAAAACAAAATGGAAGCCATCAGACCTCATTTATGCCCGATTTCAGAACAAAACAACAATTCGCCAGTTAAATAATATTTCCTCTCTTTTTTCTTTGAAATTACGATTTGTTTCAAAATGCAAAATCAATGCTATCTGGATCATAATTCTTTTTTACATGAAAATTTTAAAGGGAGAATTAAATATTTGACTTTTCAATATCGCTTAAATAAAAATTGAATTCTCCGTTTAAAATGTTCATGTAAAAAAGAAATATAATCAGATAGGCATTGATTTTGAATTATGAAATAAATTGCAATTTCATAAAAGAAGAAAGAGAGGAAATATTATTTAACTGACGAATTGCTGTTTTGTTCTGAAATCGGGCATTAGAAGGGTTGTACCGGGTAGCAGAGAAATAAATATGCTAAATATTGACGAACATGAAGCGAATGCGGTAACTATTAATATTAATTGGACTATAAGTATTAATTGGAATAAAATGCCTAGCTCCGGATCAAAATTTAACTGCTTCAATATACAAGATAATTTGAATATCATTGGACAATATATTGAACAGAACACATATGATAACCCAGCGCTTGGCAAAATAGGTCACGAAGAAATTATTTTACGAACAACCCAAAATATCAAACATCAGCAGACGTTCGACTCAAATAACAAAGCAAATGAGCTGATGCGGATCACTACCAAAATTACTTCTTCATCTCGTTCGAAGAGCTAAAAGCGATACTAGCCCGTGTAAACAACAAAAAATCTTATGGTTTAGATAACATCCCAAATATAATAGTAAACCATTTACCAGATCAAATAGTATTAGAGTTATGCACAATTTTTAACAATCTACTAAACAACAGAGATTTCCCAAGCTGCTGGAAAGAAGCCAGAATTTTCCCAATTAAGAAAAAAGGTAAAGATGAGTCCTATCCTATAAATGATAGACTGATCAGGCTTTTGTCAAACCTCGGCAAAATATTTGAGATTATAATTTATAATAAAATGTTTAAGCTTACAATCGAAAACAATCAATTCCCGATAACCAGTTTCCCGTACTTAACAAGCCATATAAACAAACAACTAACTAAAGCTAAAAATGCGTTCTTAACTAATAAGCCAATTTTCTATTCTAGATTCATTAATCCGCAAGTAAAAAGAATATGCTATCAAACATTAATAAGGCCGATCATAACGTATGCGTGTCCGGTATGGTTTAATTGCAATGTTAGCTTTGAAAAGTTATTACTTGAGCGTCTTATGGTTTTTTGTAATATTCTTTACTTATTGTTTATTGCAAATTATTATTAGCTTAAATAAAGAATCTTTTTAAAAAAAAAAAAAAAAAAAAAAAAGGTACCGTACTGGACTATAGAGCTGTAAAGATCTTCGGTTCGATTCTCTTAGCATTTTATTTGTTTTATTTCTATTAATTTTTTTTTAGTATTCATGAAATGGAAATGACCAAATATTTTACTATCAATTAAATATTGCGCTTTATTATTTTAAATGTATGCGAACCGTACTACAAATTATTTAAAAACTGTTAGTAGTAGTAAGGCATGAGAATTTTTCGGTAAACAAATTTTTTCGTGTCATAAACTTCGTAGCATACTATGTTTCAAACAATGGAAAAAAGGTGGAAAGTTAATAGTAACTAACGATGGTAATATGTAGTTATTTACGTCACAAGGGCGGTAAATGAGTTGTTACAGTACGAGTTCGACGTTTATGGACGAGGCGACGAAGGAGCCGAGTCTAGAATTTTGAACGAGAACTGTAACGATCATTTAACGTACGTATAACGTTTTATTTCATAATACATGGGACATTAATTCGATTTTTTCATTTAAAATTGAATTTTAAAGTAAAAACATGAATTTGAAATTTAAAGAAAATCAATCCAAATAATTTTCAAATTATCAAGTTACCTTAGTTATTTTTTTTTGTTTGGTTTTATATTTTATTTCATACTATACCGAAAATCAATGTTTACGTGATTGATTTCAGTCCGGGATGATGATTCATCGTAATGATTCATTCATTACGTCACAAAACAAAAGTGTCCGGAAAACGAGCTATTACAGTAGAGTAGACTGTGGGCCTGTTTGATAATTCGCACGGTGCGGTGCAGTGCATACTGTTTTCCTTGTCTACTTTGATTTAGTTTCTAGTGGTGAAATAAAGAAAAAATTGTACACTGCACTGCACCGTGCGAATTATCAAACAGACCCTGAAACACCAAAAAAAAAAAATAACTAGGGTAACTTGATAATTTGAAAATCATTTGGATTGATTTTCTCTAAATTTCAAACTCATGTTTTTACTTTAAAATTTAATTTTAAATGAAAAAATCGAATTAGTCCCATATAGTCGTGGCTAACTAAGCAATAATTTTATGTTATTTTCGATTTTTTACTTTGTTTTGATTTCTTAATATGATAATTAATGAATAATACTAAAAATTATTTTGGGTTTATATTCGTTTTAAAGTCCGATCGGAGAAAAAATAGTATGTACAATTCGGAGGAAAAGTGCATTCCCGGATTCCCCAAAAATAAATAAAAAACTTAGAATAGTGATCTGGAATACAAAATGAACTACTCCAACGTATTCGAGAGATAGAAATATTTTTAAATTCAGAAAAAATCGTCATATTACTTATTTCAGAAAGTCATTTTACATTTTTATATTGGGATATCATTTGTAACGTGTAATTCAATCTGCTGAAAAGGCGAAAAGTGATGCAGCTATTCTGAAAATATGAAACATTATGAAGGAAAGCAAGTTACTAATGTAAACGTGCAAGTTCAGAATAAACAGTTTAATGTATCATCATTGAAGTTGGAAGATTATGGTAAAGTGCGTCAATCACTGGTGGTAGCTTCATCACTAGAAATGATTTTATTGCAAACAATAAATACTGGGGTTCCAGAACTACGACACCGAACGGCAATGAGCTGGTTCCCATCTCCAACAATTAGAAGATGAACTAGAATTACTTATTGCAATAATACAATCTGCAGCCCAATGAGAGTTCGTCGATCAGTCAAACTAATAAAAAATTCGTAAAAACTTATCCGGTGGAAGGAAGAGAATTGGTCAAGGAAAAACGTAAAGAAGGTAAAATTTGGCAAATTAATGGATCTCCAGAAAAAAGGACAGAGCTTAAGAAATTATATAATAAACTAAAATCACTTATTAAAGAAGCTAAAAATGACTCAATCAATAGGCATTTGAGTAGCCTTACAGCTGAAAAACCATCGACCTACTCACTATGGAAAGGAATAAAGGGATTGCTTAGACCTAAAGTTGAAATACCTCCAATTAAGAAACCTGGCAGAACTTGGGGCTGCACTGCTAAGGAAAATTCTAAGCTTGTTGCAGGGCATCTCGAAGAAATTGTCAACCTCTTTCCGGACCAAACTGCTGATGGATATATCACAGCCGTTTCTAAGATTGATGAGCTAAATATAGAGCCTGTGAAGCTATATGAATTAGAAGAAGAAATAAAATCTATCCTAAGTCCTAGAAAAGCACCAGGATATGAATTGATCACAGGGCAAAAATCAAAGCCTTGCCTGAGAAAGCAATACAAAAACTACTACGTATAATCAATTTATCATTCCTGAAAGTTGCAGAAGTAATTATGATAGCTAAATCAGGCAAACCACTTAATGTCAAAAGATCTTATAGGCCAGCTTAATGACAAAAGATCTTATAGGCCATAACACCTAAGCTGTTTGAAAAATTGCTATTTTTTACAAAGGACAGATACCTCATTACATCAAAAAAAAACTTGGGTTCCGAGAAGAGCAGTCCACTATTGAACGAGTACACATAATCACAAACAAAACTGAAGTCGCACTCCAGAACTCGCCTCCGGACATTTGTTGTTGCAATATGATTAAGAGATGGCTAAATCTAATTATTAACTAACTATCTAAGTCTAATTTTATAGTAACAACTGCATTCAGAAATAACATTTCTTAGTTTGCTGATTGAAGAAGGAAGAAGATTAAAGAAGGGAGATTGTTTCAGTGTTAGTTGACTAATGAGTATCCATAGAAGGGCGTGGTCAGTAAGGTATAAAGAGCTTTCACACCCCTTTTATCGTATCCCTCTTGAAGAGTTAGCCCGTAACCTTCTATGAATACGGTGTCTAACTATTAGTTATTGTTTCGTGTTACTTACAATTGTAGCTGCTTGCTATTCTGGTGATGTTATGATTCTTCAGCTTACTCGGGGTTTGTTAACTTATTAAGTATTCGCTTTTATTGTGGTTTTTTAGTATACATAGAATTTATTTGATTTACTTTTGACAATACTTGTGAAATATTATTTTAATTATTAAGAGTGACAGTTTTCTTTATAATTTCTTTGATAGAGACAGCGCTCCGTTTGAATATGAATAGTTAATGACATTTTGGTTAAAATTCCTATTTTTATATACTAAAAATATTTGATAATTTCTACACTAGCAATAATACAATATGTAATTACTAATTTTGTTGACTCTCAACATCATAAAATTAAATTACTTTCCCATGTCGTACAAAAATAATTATTTTATTTATCGTTAAATTTCAGATTATTTCCTACTGTAAATTAAATTTATTACATAACATTCAAATTTTATTTATTTTGGTTTATTGATGTTCCGTATTTTTATTATTCCCAGACATACTACATAATTTTATTTCTAGACTCAAGAATTAAAAGGGCGTAAGTCGTCTTATGCCCTAATCGACTTTTGAGCATTTTCTGTTTAATTGTATATTAATACGTTTTTATTTTCCAATTTCCAAGGTAATATCAAAGAAAGTAAGATATCTTATTCTTTTGCATATTACCTAAAAATTGGAATGAAAATGAATTAACAGAAAATTAGATAGAAAATGCTCAAAAGCCGATTAGGGTATAAGTCGACTTACGCCCTTTTAATTCATGAGTCTAGATTTAATGACAAACAATAATTGGAAACTAACCTTAATAATAATATATGTAATTATTATTTTCTTTATCTTTTACTCTCAATGATGTACTAGTGTTACATGTTTCACAACAAAGAATATAGAAGTGGATGGAAATGAATGAATTACAATTAATGCCACTAGTGACCAAAATCAAAATGATAAGACGTTAATTAGATTTTGAAGTATGAAGTTCGAACTGAAGTGCCTATAAATCAACAGAAGACAAAAATCAAAATAACCCAATTTCTAAACTACCTACGCATCGTTGGATGCTTAATGTTTCCAAAAATCCGAAAATATTAAAAAAGGTTAAAACAACAAAATTAGTACCGAATAAGAAATTTAGTATCATTTTAGTTTTCAGGAGAAAGGTGAAATGACCATTTCCACGAAAAATGAAAAATTTTAATGATTTTATAAATGGATTGTAAAAATCATTTCAGAATTTTTATGTTGTTGAAATATTTACGTTATGACGTCCATCTTTCAGAAACAAAATTCTTATTTATCAGCAATGAACTAAAATTAATCCAAACCTATAATTTGTACTAAAATAATATCCCAACTTCGTTTATTACTAAAATTGACATTTCGCAAAACAATCACAAACCATGTGACAGTAGCTAAAATTGTATTTGAAAAATTAAATTCATAAATATAACAGCATAAGTAAAAATATTCTGCTTTAGATTTGACTAGCAGTAATCGATTTTTACCGATCTATTGGGTAAATTTATAACATCCGTAGTCCAACCACCCAAATTCAACAATTTTGCATTTAATATTTCTTCTTACAGATACACATTAGTAAGGGGCATGATTATTCTTTTCAACAAGCCACTGGATGCCTTTCAGCAATGGAAGCAGCAACTCATAACAACGTGATTAAGATTCATTACATTTGTGGCGTCCACTGTGAACCCAACCATGCCTAGACGTTACCAGCATATTATCTGTTTGTACGTGGCCTTAAACCAAGACCACAACCAGAACAAAAGCTCGAGCTCAACTCCAACGCCCGCCGCGCAAAATCCGTCCATCGTGCCTATCATGACACGGCAACATAACGGAGACAGAAGTACGTAATCCGGTAACTTCCTTTTTCCTTTCCTTTCCCCTTTGCTCTCTATGCAAAATGTTTTTCCTTTTTTTTTCTTGCCCCTTCCTTTCATGCAAAATAAATGGCAAACGACGCCGTCTGGGGTGCGGGGTGGTCGTCTTCGTGACCCCACAAATTACTTGCTTCGATGTTAGGCGGAAATTGTTTCGCCTCAAGCAATTATCCACGAACTTTGATAAAAACAAACATCTTCTCTATTTATCGTTATAATATTTATTATCTTTTATTCGATTGTACACGGTAAAATGAGTAGTTAACTATTCGTTTATTTATATTTTAATTTGGTTTTGCAACTGCTCGTGTGGAAAACTCTCTAGCGACTAACTATTTATTTTCACCGTTTTCCTTATTTCCCACCGTATTGTTTTTTTCGGTTGCCGCGATGTTTATAATTAAAAATAGTGAAGCTTCAAACCGTATGGACAGTGTCTGCTGATTGAGGGTTTGTACGCCTAGATGGCCTTGCGACTAGTAAGGAGTCAATTAATAGCGACGCCTGCTTATGTTGTGACAGATTGTTTGTTATGGTGGTTTTTAGCTGGGATCACCACAACCGAAATACCCATTGTAGAGTGAGCAAAAATAAAAATAAAACAAAAATAACAATAGCAAGAGATATTGTTTCTAACTACCGATCACTACACATCTTCCTGTCCTACCTGTTGACTCCACTGGGCTGATTCGGCAACAATCCCGATCCTCCCATCCAGCTGGCGGCTTCCGACGGGCAAAATGATACCCGCCAATTTCACGCATTCTACCCAAACACTCACAATATGTTTCAAATGCCGAGCCCTTGGCCAATAATTCACAGTATATTCCGTGTCACAACACTCTATACAAATTTTTTCTAATCGCCCTTTTCTATACATCCACCACACTGATTTTGCTTAATTGGAACAAAATTAAACTAAACAAAACAAAATACTCAAATCCTCAAAAGTTGAGCAGATTTTTAAGATTTATATTCTTTCCCGGTAAATAATTCTTTTTTATTCAAAAATAAATTTCTAAGGAAAATTTAAAACAAAAAAACACAACCGTTTGACTCGGAAGTCATGGCCAACTCCCCATTAAGCAATTTATGCTAAAGAAAAGAAACTTCCATCCACGGTCAAAGTTAACATTTACTTTGGATTAAACCCCCACTGCATTAACAAACTAATTTAAAAATTCTTTGGCAACAAATGTTATACATGAGTCAAAGTTAGTTCTTATTTGAATATTTAAAAGAAATTATTTATTATAGCGTTACAAACATTCGACACAATACGAAATCAATAATTATTTTCGTAAGAGGAACAAAAGTTACTTTATCACACGATCAATATTTTTAATATGAATACATATAAAATCCATCCCATTTAGTTAAGTATAATTTAAAATGTTTAGTTAATCGTATTCAGCTTTTGAATATTCTAAGTAAGTATGTAAGGATGTGTTCTAAAATCAAAGTTTCTATTGAAACTTTAATTTAACTTCATCTCCATACAAAATAGACAACCTAATTTAATAATACTTATTTTCGATCAACTTTACATTATTGTAGATTGCAAAAATTGTTCTATGCAAACGAATTTCGAAAGCAATTGATTTTAATATAAAGTACATACATACATATATGTACATACGAATATACACCAAAACCCCATTTTGCGTTGCAGTTCTGTTCCACAAGAATAGACGTAAACTGTCTACTAAACGTAGGAAAGATAATAATTAAGTACAATACCTACTTATAATGTCACCTTGTTTCCATTTATTTATGTGCGTTATTGACGATTGTAGCGTCAAGGTTTCCTTCCACCTAGTGGACAATTTTTAAACTGAGCTAGCTGATAATTTGACGTTTGTGACAAGTGTCATTTTGTCAGTAGCGTCATTTTAACTTTTTTTACATCGAGAGGCGCTTTCTCTAATTTTACAATCTTCAATTGTGATTTTGCGAGGCTTTGGTGTACTTTAAATTCAGCTGTATCTTGATTTTCGAGAAGGAATAGCTAATAATAAATATTCTTGTTACAACAAAAACGAACATCACCAAATGAAAACTTTATTCAACAAATAACAACAATTTTACAATTGAACTTTATAGAATTCAAGCGAAATCGATTGAATCAGAAAATGTGGAATGAGGAAGAGCATAACAATACAAACAATCAAAAAATACAAGAATTATGTATTGAAAATTTATGTTTTTTTAATGTTATCGATTGTTTTCTTTTTGTTTAATGCTGCTCTCTGATATGAAGCCTGTTATCAGAGATGTTTTATTCAATGGCGAAAAAACTATATTTTTGTGTGTGTTTATACATACATCTATGTAGGTATATTATTTGTGCTGCTGTTTAGTTTCGGCATTACACAAGAGAAGCAAACAAAAAATTAAATTAATTTTCCTTATTTTGACAAGTTCTGTTTGCGACGTAATATTAATTTAAAATATTTTCATAATTGATCGATCGATTATCGAACTGGGATGTTTTATTTTCGAAATAATTGTTAACGCGGCATGTAAAACACATAATATTGATATTCTTTATTATGTTCTAATATTCCCACAATTTGATAAATCCCAAATCACTCATCTGTCACTTATAAAACATATGTGCTACGATAATGGTTTTACTTATCTTTTGAAGCTGTGTGGCGGAACTTTTCCGACTAAAACACAAATCAATGAAATCATTTTTCTAATAGATACTGCCCGTTACCGATTTTTTGCGTAGTGCCCTTGTTTATGTTTTCACCTCACCGAGAAATACTACTCAAATATGACTAGATTTATACGGAATTTTTAGGTGAGATGAAAACGATAATATGACTATAGATCGCAAGTTATGCTATTAACCTCCAGATTTTATCTTTTTTACTCATCGTGAGGTTGCTTGAGTTTACAGTTATTATAGGCGCATTCTTTTCGTACGGTGCTTAATTGGGAACAGCGATATTCCAAAAGAGCAAACCTTAAAACAGAATACAAATACTCGAGGAGCATTCATTTTGTGACATTGTAAAATGTTGTTACGGAGTAACCGTTAATTTAGATGCCCATTTGAAAAAGAGATGGCCCTGTCTAATATTTAGATGATAACTGGTACTACGTAAATTTTTGTTGTCGTTTCATAAATTTTGGCATACGGAAAACAAAAAAAATATAATTAATTTTATTTAGTTTATGAATACTAGAGGTGAATTATTTTCGTCCTGTGATTAATTGAGAACAACGATATCTCAGAAAAACAACGAAAAATAATGGGCCCGATTCAATGACAATCTTCTATTTGTTACTTCTTGTATTCTACTACAATATCTATGAAAACTCGATTCAATTAAAATTAAATTCCATACAAATTTATGGATTGTTTGAAAATCGAATCTAGTTTTCACAGAAATAATAGCAGAACAGAAGAAAATACCGATAGAAGAGTCACACTGAATTGGGCTCAATATAAGTATCTTTTTGGAAGGTTTATCAATTTTTTTTAAAGTTTTCATTGCAATAAAAATTGAGAAGCATGTCTTGTAATTTTTTATTTGGTTCGTTGACATGTTTCAAATCTAGTAATTAAAATCGACAATCCAGGGTAAGATAGATAATTATGTAGTATTAAAATGATTTTGAATAACCTTTAAAATCTCTTATTTTTTATTTATTTAATATATGTACTGAATTTCATGGAAGTTAAATTATATTCTATGATTTTCGGCGATAAGCAGCATAAACTCTCTTTATCGCTTATGGGGCACGGGAAGATGAGTTCCTACGTCATTTACATAAAAAATTATTGAAGTTATATTTTATTTTAATTTCATATTGATAAAGCTATGTATACAAAAAAAATGTTTAATTTAATCTAAAAGAGGATATCTCTGGAATTAACGAATTTTTCTTTGATGTTTGCCATAAGCGATCGTTTAGATTGATAAATTGTTTTCAATTCCTCAACTCATTTCACAGTTCGGCTATCGTTTCTCAAATTCCATTTCATAATTGCCCAAAATCTCTCGAATAGACTCAATTCTGGAGTGTTCGGAGGATTCATCTCCTTTCGTACGAAATTCACATTGTTCGCGGCTAGCCACTACAAAGTTTTTTTCGCGTAATCCGCCGAAGCCAATTCCGGCTAGAATAATGTGGAATTGTTATGCTTTCATACAAGTGGTAAAAGGCACTCCTGTATATAGTTATCGGTATTTACTATTTTCGATTTTGTGAAAAACGGGGTGCTTCTAAAACCACATTGACAGATCGCCTGCCAGACCAACAGGTTTTCTCCAAATTTCTCTTATCGAATTGCAGTGATCGATTCATCCAGTACTTTTCCAGGTTCTGCTTTATAAAATTGTGAACCAGGTAATGTTGAAAAATTTATTTTTAGGTACCTTTCGGCGTCCATAATTAAACAGCTCGGAGATATGTTAATGAGATGTTTGTAGAGCAATTTTGCTCGTGATAACGCAACATTTGTTTGTTTTTCGACCGTTTAGGAATTTTTTGATTCTGGTAAGTTTTTAGCCCATGATTTTTTTTGATTCGCTGAACCATATCCAATATGGAAATTTTTTTCAAAGCATTAGTTATAGAAAGTGTTTCATCGATTTTAAAATATATTGAAATGTTCGCTTGATGTAATACGCTTTAACGGTGGAAATAATTCCTTGATCTAACGGTTGATACAAGGAAGTGGTATTGGGCGGTAAAAATTCCACTTTATCATTTGGATGTTCCAAATCTGGATGTCCTGATGCGTTGTCTACAATTAACAGCACTTTAAATGGAAGGCCTTTGTCCCTTAAGGCGGGTTTTGAGTTGCATTCGTTCGTTCGTTCTTTCGTTCTGAATTTTTTTTTAATCAAACGTATTCCTTGAAAATTACGTTATTTTTCGTTCGTGTTCCTTTGATTGGATTAAAAAAAATTTCACAACGAAAAAACGAACGAAAGAAAGGTCATGAAACCATTCGGTAAATAAATTTGCTGTCATCCATGCTTTCCTATTGGCTTTCCAATGAACTGGTAGCTTATCTAAGTTTACTCCTTTCATCGCCCGAGACCGTAGAGCTCGGTTAATTACAAGTGGTTTTAATATGCGATCACCTGATGCATTGCTACAAAATAGATAAGTCACACATTCTTTCGATGCCTTAAATCCGCCTGCTGTTTTTTCGGTTTTTGATATATAGGTTCTGGTCGGCATTTTCCAAAACAGACCAGTTTCATCGGCGCGGCATTGAAAACCTGGTATGCACTATAATCCCCTTTTTCGTTAAGTTTTGCTAGATTTGCCAGATATTCGTCAGCAGCTGCTTTATCTCTAGATGCAATTTCACCTTTAATTTTCACATTTTGCATTTCATACCTTTTTAGAAATTTTTTGAGCCATCCAGTGCTTGCCGAAAATTGGTTTGTATTATTTTCTGTCATTTGTGATGATGAGCAAGGTTCCATTTTTTTAATTCTTTCATAAATCCTGCGGGCCTTTTGTTTAATAGTGTTGCCATCTACTGGTACTCGCTTTTGCGTCAGATCCTCTATCCACATTATTAGAGCCTTCTCCATTTTTTCTTTAATGCTATCTATTGTGTACGATGAAAACTTAGCACTAATTTTGGTCTAATTACACTTTCATTCCGCTTTATCGTTCTGATCGTAGCTTCGTTTAAACTAAACATCTTACCCACATAAGTAGAACCCTTTGCAAGGAGATCCAAAATTTCAATTTTTGTTTGTAAAGAAATAAATTTTCTTTTCGTTTTTTATTTATATTTCACGGCATGTTATTTCAACACTGTTTTTCCTAACAGGTAATTAATAATTAAATTATCGAAATGCAACTCTAAAAATGTATATTTTTTAATATTAAATTATAAATAAATCCTAGCACCTCTATTGAATTACTAGCACTGAATGACCCGTAAAAAATGTATGTATGCACACGAAAGTTTTATTAACAACTAAAAGGGGAATTCCCTGCAAATGTAAAATTATGTAGATTCAATTATTTTTTTGTTTCTTTTCTCTCTTCATATTGAAAAAAATAATAAAAAATGATACCGTCAACAGTGTTAAAACAAAATAATACGTGTAAAAAGAGAACTACATATTTTTATTTTTTTGATCGTGCTATTTCGAAATTGTGTAAAAATAAACCGTGCAAAAAGAGAATTGGGGTACTTTATTGAATTGTGTGAGATGAAGCATTTTTGTATTCGTTACTTGATTCAATTTTTCTTCTACGATCGTTTTCTTCATTACAAATGTTGTGCAATATCCAAGCCGCAACTATCAGATTGGTACCCATTTAAATTTGTGTTTTCTGTTAAATGCAAAAATCTTGTAAATTTAATTTTTAGTACGCTATGATATTTTCAACCACCATCGTGGTTGACCACTTTTTCAAGGGGTAGACTGAATCTCCGAGTATGAAGGTCCTTCTAGAATAAAGAGACATTTCTTTACTAACAGCTGTGTGATATAGAGTGGAATATTTTACCATCATGTAACGATCCAGGCTCCTCACAGTAAGCATTTATAATTTTTGTTGTCTGAAGTTACCACCAATTGTAAAGCTACACTTCAATATTTGTATAGCTTCGAAAGATACTGAACATTTTTATTACAGCCTATTAGTTCAGTATTTACCTTATTCGTCAGACACAGATTTATTAGAAGGGTTTGATAATGCAAAAAAAGCTCTCTAAGCTCGGGAAGAGTTATTGAACGCAATTAGTGGTCACAGGGAACAACATAGAGAGCGCGACCGGTAGCTAGAACTTGCCTTCAATCAAGTGCATGCACTCCAGATTTGTTCGAACAAGCTATGACCATTTAACAGTTCGAGTCAGCACGTCAGGCTATGAATACGGACCAAAAACAACTGTTCAACTCTATTACGTCAAAAGGGTCAAACATACAAGCTCAACAACAAGGACATCAACACAGGTTAAAGCTTTTTGCAAATGCGTGATGCTGAAACTGCTGAAAATGATTACGAAACTTCATCATGAAGCGGCCAAATCCCTCTAAGGGATGTAGCACCAGCGAAAAAAAAAAAAAAAAAGATGCTGAAACGGGTAAGACCTTGATATGAGTCATTTATACGTGCACGGCCACAATGTATCACCAACATACATTGGCGTCTGAGTACACCCAACCACCAATGCAATGTTTCATGCCGCTCAACGTTGATATTTGAATTTGAGAACACACGCATGCAACCATTAAACTACTGTCTCTTCCACATGAAGAGAACACGAACACAAAGCAAAATAAATAATTAATTTTTTTTTTTTCAATCAGCGAAATCTCGCCTCGGAAGCGGTGCTGATCACACGCGCGCTCGTTTAAACTAAAATAGAAAACAGGTACATTTTGAGGAAATCTAAACTGTTTATTAAATATTTCTAGGCATAATTGTCTTCTTCTAGAGGCTTTTGATATGGCGATTTAGATGCAAAATTTCGACTATTTAAACAATCGAATATGTTGTTAAACCTTTCCAGAAATTTTGCTGTTGAAACGGCATATTCTAGTGAAGTTCCTAAATTTCAGGGCACATTTGATGCACGATTCGTACTGCACAGCTAGCTTACAGTGTTGCTTAACAATTGAGTAGCCAACGATACGTTCATTTATTGAAAGCAATTGCGATAGAGGTGTTTCCGGCTGATCTTCGGTAATATTTTACATTTATTAATGGAATCTCGCTCAAATATTTTTCTGATTACCTCAATATCCGCCAGTCCATCTTGGTCAATAGAAATATTATTGTTCACAAATGCATTTCTTGCAGATGTAACAAGATGAAGAGCATCGTATTGAGCATATTATATTGGTTTTCCCTCTAGTAATGCCTAGGTGCTTATACGCCTGCATATTTATTGCACCTTGGTCACACTTTATCATTAGAACGTTTAAGCCGATTTTTTGCGTACAAATTTATATGTTTTTCTTAATTAGATCGCTCAATTTTAGAGCTGTAAATATTTTATTAATTAATATGTAATTAAGTACGTACTTCCAATCTCCTATTATTGATCTAACCATAACAATAGAGTAGAAGTCGCTAATTCACTTTTTTTCCTTGTTATCATCGTAAAAACCTTCGATCCTGTCGGTCAATGAATTATGGTTCAAATATTGCTTAATGGTTACTTTTTCGGAACATAACACACAAATCTTTGATTTATTTAATTTAATTTTAATAATTAAAATAGTTTTTAATTTTCTTTATTGTGATATTTTATAATTATTAATACAAACATTTAAAAACTATTTTAATTATTAAAATTAAATTAAATAAATTAAGTGTAATATAAGCCACGGCCACCACAGAATAATAATGTATTTACATTATTACGGAATGTATAAATCTTTGATACTTCCAGTAAATTAGCAAAAAATGCTCTATGTTGCGCCATCACAATCTCATTCTTCCTGGGTTTAATAAATAGAATCGGGGACAATTTGTATATTGAACTAACTGATGGTAACCTCAATTGCAACGTATTTCGTAAATACTTATAAGTAGCTGCCGATTTGGAATATAAACACTGCGCGAATGTCTTGTCAACCTTATTATACTTAATAACATTATTTTCAATAGCAACATACTTACGTTTTTTGTGGTAATATTGACATTTAAACTGTACTTTTTTGTTTAGTATATTTAACTTCTAATATTTGAATTTTTTTTTAACTTTAAATTTGTAGTTTTTAACAAATTAAATTTCATTTGTAAAATTGCAAGTTTCTTTTATATACCATATGTAAATTAATGTACAACTTATGTGATTTTTTGCTACAACCGTCACATTCATATTTTAATAAATCATTGTTCGCATCGCAATCACCTCATTAATGGTTTTAAAAAATTCCGCCTTCTCATCCACAGGATCCGTCTGCCTTCCAATAAATTCAAATGCTTTTTTCTTTTAAGAGGGTAACTCAATTCGACCAATATTGTGTTTGCCGGAGTTTCTTCATCTAGTGACGGAATATTCAAACACGGTATTGCATTTCTGGTTAGTTGGGACTTGGGAGTAATCAATATATTGTGGAACAAAATGTTTCTCGCAAACAAAATTATGTTTGTTTGTTAAATTTTCGGTCTGTACCTAACCCTATCGATTTTAACAACGTAATCTTCTTTTCGGGATCTTGTGGCAGCTTAAAAAATGTAAATTCAGACTTGCTAGATTTTTCTTCACAGTTCGGAACAATACAAACAACACGCTTTTCTTCAACGATTTTTCGATTTAGGGTAAAAATAAAATGTTTTTACGGCGTAAAAAATAATTTTTTTTATTTATTCACTTACGATTGCTACTCCGCTCACTCGTCGTATAATCTCCTACCTGATTTGGTAAGCTAGACATAATAATTTTCTCTGATAATTATCTAATTAAATGGAGTTCTAAAACACGTAAATTTAAACTAACTTCATTCGTTCATCAACCTCCTACTAAATACAGTGCTTTATAATTTAAAATTTAATTAATTGACTAATCGTGCGATTATAAATTATTTTTAGTGATTTTCTTTAAGCTTTATTACTCAAACAATAATTTGTAGCAAAAATTCTAACTAATGTTCAGTCATTTTTCGGTGTTTAATTTATTGTGCGCTCTAAAAATCAAATGATGTAATTATTGATGTAATCCTCGGCATTACTCTAGAAAATCCATGTTTCATATTCGATGACAAACAAATTTTTGCACAATTTGATCCACCTCACCTTATTAATCCTGCGAGAAATGCATTTGTTAATAACAAAATTTCACATAGTCAACATGGAGTAGCGGATATAGATGTAATCAGGAAAATTGTTGACCGAGACTCCAAAATATTACCAGAGATTTTCCGGAAACACATTTATCCAAATTGCTTCGAGAAAATGAATGTGTCGTTGGCTGTTCAATTATTGAGTAACACAGGAAGCAGTGCACTAAAGGCAGTAGAACAAACGTGTCCAGAAATATTAGGTGCATCACTGGAAAATGCAACATCAACATTGGCATTCCTCGAATGATTTAATAATATCTTCGACTGTTTAAATAGCAGAAATTTTAAATCAAGATCGCCTTATGAAAAGCCACTAAAACCAGGCAATGACATTTACAATTATTTCGTAGATAGCTTAGAATTTTTGAAAAATTTGAAAATTATGTCGAAAAATGAAAACAATTTCAAATTTTTTAAAGGTCTACAATTAACAATAAATTCGCAGATGATGTTAATTAATCAATTATCAAACAATAATGGTTTAGAATACATTTTGACGGGTAAAATAAACCAAGACAGTCTGGAAAAATTGTTTGCATGCGATTACGAGGTAAATAAAGGAGGTTTTAATTACACCCCTACCAACAGCGAAATTGGAATTCATTTTGCCACCGAGTTTTCGAACTGTTTAGCAGATGATGACAATATGGTTGAACTAAATTGGGATAATTTCCAAGAGCTTTATAAAGAAACTTTAATTCACGATTTTGCATCTGAAGACGACTCGATTCTTGACGAATTTTTAATTATTCAAGACAGTAATACGGAAAGCAACGTTCTTTAAACAAATACAATAGCTTATTACGCAGGATATCATGGATTCAAAAAAAAAATTGTAATGAATGTCGAATTAAGCTATTAACAGAAAACGAAGAAATTCCTTCAGTAGCTGATACTTTCATATTTGAATTTTTTTTTTATAAATCAACAAATTTTGGATCATTAAAAGCACCGACAACAAAGTATGCCGAAGTAGCATACACATACTTTTAATTTGTGACCAAATCTTCAAAAATGATTGCCATATACCAAATTTGTTTTAAAATAACCTTTAAAGGATGATGGGCCTTGTGACGACCATATAAAAATATTAAATAATTCTTTTATTCTGGCATTAATAAGAAAAAATTCTAAATGATCTATAACAAAACGACAACAAGCAAATCCAAAGACTAAAAATAAATTAGCATTAACACAAGCTTCAAGAAGGCTAAAAATTTTAAGTAATCAAAAAATATTTATTAAAATAATTTCTGAAATAAAAAATAATAAATTTGACACTCATATACATATGATCTTGTTGATCTTCAAAATTTAAAATTATTTGGAAAATGGAGATTTAATAATAAAATTAGAATGGAAATCTCCATTTTCCAGAATATTTCAAAACAAAATTCTGGAAAAGGAAGATTATTAAATCTTCATTTTCCAGAATTTAAATTTTAGAGTAATGCCTTTTTGGCAAATTATTCTTCAGGAATTATGAGGCATTTTGATCGCGCGATCCTGAAGAATAGTTTGCCAACAATTAATTTGTCAAACATATATTTGACATTCATCCCTTTTTGCTAAAGAATATTTTGCCAGACAATAATTGGTTAAAAATGTGTTTACCATTCATACTTCTTTGCCAAAGAAATGTTGGCCAAACGTTTATTTTGCCAAAACTAATTTGATCAAACTTTCATTTGCGAAACGTTTTTTAGCTAAAAACATATATTCATAAATATGATAACATAACTAAAAAGTCATTTAAATTTTTTATAAAAAACACTTCATTCTATTTAAAAAAATAAATCAAATTCACGATATTCGTCACGTAGCAGAGAACGGAACAAGCAAAATCGATTCTAATCGAAAAACCACAATAAGGTTTTTGTTTTTGTTTGTTTTTGGATTTACTCGTTTTATTTTGTTTTGCACTGCTTGCTTATAAATGTTTTCCGAAAAATTTGCTTGCAAAATATTAAGCAAACTCGATCTTACTTGTAAATTTTTATATAAAATTAAATTTTTTATTTTTATTTTAAGGAGTTTTAAGGTAACATTTAATGATTTTCTGCATCATACTAACAATTGAATAATGTAAACACCAATCAAACGGACTTTTGGTTGAAGTTTTATGGTATTACGGTTAGGTAATAAAGTAAGAAAATATTAAGACCTATTTGGCAGATTGAAACTTGTAAAATTTTACGTTTTAATATTTTTATAATTTAGTTTTTTACTACAAATTTATAAAGCAAGCAGAGACATTGTCATTCCAGAAACTGATCCAATAGCTTATAAGAAACCTTTTTTAATAAATTAATACGGGATTTGTTTCGTGTGTAACACAGAAATGTAAACATTATCTTATGACGGCCAATCTTTCTGACACCAAAGCAAAATGCATTCTGCAGATGATACATTTACTAAATAAATGAAGGCTCGGAAAATCGGGCAGTTCCAGATCATTTTCAAAGTTATTATAGAATAACCCTATTAACAACTTAAACTGAATTGCAACATACACTATCCGCAAAACTACCGAATTCTTCTCGGCTCTAACGCAGCCATTTGATATGTCCGGGAAGTACTTACTTACATATTTTCTTACTAAAATATTTAGCAGAACATTTCGCAAAAATTTCACGTTGCGGTTGGGTAACGAGGATTTTACTAATGAATTTATAAAACATATTTTATTGTAGATGTATCAGTAATTACCATCTCAGGAGGTTATTCAAGAGATTTTACATATCGCAATACATAAAATGTCATAAACAGAATCTACCCGAGCATCAAAAACACCACGCTTATTTTTACGAATCGTCAAGGGCTTGCAATTTCGTTTGAAGCCATATCGTTCCCAATCAAACATAGTTTAAGACAAAATTCTGTGGATCTGATCCTAGAGATTTTACCAATTGGCCACATACAGTGGCATTATTTATGTAAAACCCATATCGGGCCGGGCCCGGGCTTTTTGGTTTTAATAAAAAATTTGCCGGGCCGGGCTCGGGCATTTGTCATGCCGATACTCTTTAATCTGATCTATGATTTTAGAAGCCATAACGCAATTTACTTTAGCTGTGGTAGCTACATACTTGGGATCTCCTACCGTTGGTGGCTGTGCTTAGTGTCCTCTACGTTCACTGCTTGCAAATGCCAACAAGCTGATGTTGTATATTATGTTAATCAGGCCTGTTGGCATGTAGAGGTGTGAGAGTTGGACCTTGGCCTTGCAAATTCCGTTTATTATTAATTCAAAATTTAATTGATACGTAATAATTACAAACGTTTTGAGAAAAACTGATGTCAAAGCCCAAGTAACAATTGTTAGAGCTATCAGTTTCTTGTTTGCTCTATTGCATTTCTAAAATAGCATTTGCTTTGCTAGTTGCATTAATATAGTAAAAATTGACATTAGGTGCTTTAGTAAAAAAATTATTTGCTCTATAATATAGAGTTTAGACATTCCCAGCTTTAACAAATTATAGAGCAGATAGTTTTATTTACAAGCTCTATAATCAAATATAGAGCTTTAAATTCTTTAGTATTAGAGCACTATATATTATAATGCTATTAATTGTACAACAGCAAAATAGTAGCAATATCAGCTATAATGCAGCTTAATAAAAATCATAAGTGTTATAAGACTTAACTTCAGTTTTACATAGTTTGATGTTCATAAAAAGCTTTTCACCATTTAAAAAAAATAATAACATTAAAATAGAGCTGGTACTTTATTTTTATGTTAATTTAAACCTAATATAAGTTTTTGTATCTTATATAGAGTTGGCTGCTTCAATTGGGAAAATTGTTCATCTTCTGTCAAAAATTTAGTTAAATTAACTATTGAGTTATTTAATTCCTTATTAAAAGTCAGAAAAAAATCGAGAAATGTATAATTCTAAAGCGTGGAAAAAATATAAATTTAGCAGTGCCCGTGGATTCAATTGTGCACTCTCATTCTGATCATCTTCAGTGGTTATGTTTATAACAAGCAATTCCTCCTCAAGCTGTTCAGCACTTGTAGCAGAGCCTTCTAGAGTATAGAGCCATAATCATTATGACGTATTTTTTAGAAGCTTTTTTAGTGGAATAACTTTTCACTAATTTCCATAGGAATCCATAGTAAAAATGGTGTTTTTCAGCTTCAAGTTTTTCATTGAAAAAGCAAAAATGTTACAAAATTTTTATACAAAAGTGTTCTACATATCTTTAGCAACAATATTCAGAAAGGGTTTATTGGTATTAAGTAAATATTAATTGCAGAAATATTAAAATTAAATTATTTCTAAAATATATTTTTCGAACTTTCATTTTGAAAAATACATCAAAGTTGGCTCTGACGAATTAAAATAATACTTGCTACATTTATCTTTAGTTTTACTAGTGTACGTTAGATGTCTCAGATTTATACAGAAAAATACGAAAAAAATTGTTTAATCACAAAATTATGGCACGTTCTTAATATTTTGAGAATTTGTTTTGGTTTTCCTACACTTTTTGAACTCAAATTTCCCCAAGTGGCGATTTTTGGTACGGTTTTTCAAATCGTTTACTGCCCACTGCCATCTATGTATATTGGCTTAATGCACACGATTTGTAGTAAGCTTTTCTTTTTAATTTGACCAGAATGCTGTTGTTATGAACTTTTTTATATATATTGTGGTTTAAATAAACCAATTATTACAAGAAACTGTAAACGATTTACTTAAACGAGATTTATATATGTTCAAATTCAAACATTTATGAAAATATTTCAGAAATCATAATTAAGAATTTGGAACGTTTTCATTTACAAATTTGTCTTCGGAAAAAAAGTGATTTCCCATATGTTTTATGTGTTTTACTATGAAAATTTTGCTTTTTTCCTCGTTTCTAATTCCTTTATAAAAGCTTCGTTTTTTAAATTATGGCTTGTATAATCAAGGTTGCTTTGCTTGTAGTCGTGTTTTCCAAGAGAACTGCACTAGAACTCGTGTTTCGATAAACTTTAAATTCATTTTATGCCTATGTAAACCGAACAAAATAAATACATAAAACGCGAATGTATAGAGTACCTAACATAAATACACATTTTAAGTTTAAAAATTTCCCCCTTTAATTATTTTATCAATATTTTCTTATTTTTGGTTGACGTCATTACCCGCGACTACACTCGATAGATTCTTGGGTTTATCAAGTGTTACTGAAAAATAAGCTGTAATTGTAATTATTTATTGCTGTAAAAGCTTAAAATGTGTATTTTTGTTAAATGCACTACACATTCGCGCTTTATGAATTTATTTTTTTTCGGTTTATATAAAAATAAAAGGAATTAAAAGTTTATCGAGTTCTAGTTCAGTTCTCATGGAAAACACGGCTTGTGTATGATCTTATTTTATTTTTTTTAACCACAAATGGCCTAGCGACCCAAGATGATTTATCTGGCTGAGCATAAGCGTTTTTAATAGCCACGTTTCGCCTTTTAGACCTCCAATTTGATGGTGGATACCAAAAAACTCCATTATATTCAAACGCCTCTGGAATAATGGCGAGCACAAAACCCGTTTTCGGGGTTTCCTGTATTATTTAAATTGACATGGCTGTCTATGCACTAATTTTTTAATATTTATGTAGTAAAACTCTGCAAAAATTTAACAAATGTTAGGAAAACTATTTAAATTATATAAATCTAGCAAATATTTATTTATTATGCACAATCTTGAACTTTACTTACCCATATATTATAAACAACTAACAAATTTTGACAAAAGGACTACCACGTTTAACGAAAAAAAAATACCGTTATATACTTAAAAAAGCAAATATTGCTTCAATAAAACGTAATTATTCCGTATTATAGAGCTCCAGGCTGTAAATCTAAATCATATACAGAATTACTAAAGCTATAAGTGGAAATAATATGATGATTTAAAGCTACGTGCTCTATATTTAGTATTTTGCTTTATAAAAGGTTTAGTATGGAATCCATTTATTAAAAAAAAACGAATAGCATTATAAAAGGGAGGCGTGATTCAGGTAACCTTATACATATTAGCATAATTTGTAATCATCTTTGTTTTCATAAAAATGGAGTAAAAAAAGCGACATAATGACATGGAATGTTGTCGATAAACAATAATGAGGAATTACTGATATAGCCGTATAAGATATCTCGATACCTGAATTCTTGCTGATAACCCTTTGTAACTTTTAGATAATTTACAATTGTTAAAATGAATTCCGCCAAATAAATTAATTGAACATAACCTAGAATTTTCAAAGAATTCAAATACTAGCACGTGCGAATAGGTTCGAAAACATATTTTCTTTTTTTCCTTGTAAATACAAAATATAATCGAGGAGCAATAAAATTGTTTGTCCTATATATATTCACCATAAAAGTTAAACGGCACCTAAAATTACACATTATCTAAGTTAAACAATAATTATATATTAATTATTTATAATAATATTGATTTACATAACACCATAAAACAATATTTTATCAAAGTTGTTAAAAATATTTTATCAGAATTAAATGATGCTCGGTGTGAGTTGATTTTTTTTTTTTTATCGCAACAATTGAATGTTAAAATTCATATTTTGTAAAGCCAATAGCTGTAGTTAACATACTTAGATAACCATTATTGAAGCAAAGTGCTTCTTAATAAATACTTTATGCAACTCTAACATCCAACTATCATTCAGCTAATGGCTCTGTTATAGCAGGATTATACAACTTTCCAAGAGGAGAATTGTTGCTCTAAAATTAGCAAATTTAGTCCGACAGGAGGTCTATATAAGTTCTAGCAGCGCTGATAGAGCATAATAAAAAACTATAGGCTCTAAAATATAGCTCTAGAAGCGATGATAGAGCTTATTTGGAGCTCAAATTGTTACTTGGGAGGTCATTATTTTAATATGTCTTAATATATCACTATGTATCGGAAGGGTGATACTCTAAAATTAAAGTAATAGTAATTTCTACCACTTGAACTACATGTGGGTAATCTACGTCAAAGTCGTTCAGTTTGTTTTAAAAAATTTGAGTTATTTTATATTATTTCTCATCAATTCAAATCAAAAATGTGCAGCAGTGGCCGGCAAGGTGTACTCGTTTAAGTTTGGCCAAATTTAAATTAAGCGATTATCAAAGGCTGATCAAAGGCTTCGTTGGCCGACAAAGAATTTTGCTTTCTGCAATATGACTTATTATTTGGTATGACTTTATTTGTTTCGGTGATTTTCTCTCCAAATAACTCACATGCCTTACTTCTGCCTTTTGTTTTGGCATCAATTTTGAAGTTCATCTTCTAATTTGTTGCTTCTTTCTGAAGGATCCGTTTTACGGACTTCGCACTAAAGAATTTTCGAATGAATTTTTTTTTGTTAATTGTATAACTTACCAAATCCAGAAAATTGACAATATTTGAATTTAAGTTATCTTAGTTCGAATAACTGATAATTATAAATAAATTAATTTATTTCTAAATGCTAATTATAGCACTACAAAATCCTAAACATTTACTGTTTTTTTTCTAAAAAAATAAAAATCTATGGCCAATACACGTTTCTTTTAAAGTAACATCGTTTAAGTCGGGGTTTGACAAGTTACAAAATACAATATTATTATTTTCTTGGCTTAAGGCATTGTCAAATGCAGAACCTGTGACCGAATTTTTGATACATTTGTTATTTCTACAACGAAAAAATTAAAAAACAAATCGATTATGAAAGCCGCATCATAACTTTAAAACGTTTGTTAAAATTACATAATTTGCTTTAAAGAAAATCCTTTTTTAAGATTTGTCGAACTCGAGCCTTTTTCAAAAACACAAAATATTTTACGTGTGGAAATGCCTTCTAAACTTGACTTAAACTAATAAATTTCTGATCAAATATCGCTTATTTGTTTAATGTTTAATGGCAATCTTTCAATTATCTCTATCTTGATTATCTTAATCACCACCATTCTACTACATTTTATTATGGGATGTAATATTTATTTTTAGTATAAATATATCATCTAAAATATTCAATGATTTCAATAAATACAAACTAACAACAATTCAAAACGAAACAAATTCCGAACAATTTCGAAATTTCAAGAAAAATTTCAAAGGTTGCTTGTAAGTAGACCAAAAAAAATTTCCGAGTTGAACAACTAGATTTACTTCATATTTGATTTTTTGAATTTGCTTGTTTCAATGTTTCTTTGTTTGTATTTTTCGTATTTTTTGTTTTGATTTTGCTTGTGCTTTTGCTTGTAATAATAAATTTTTGTTTGTTTCTGATCGAAATTTTAAGCTTGTTTCCGTTCTCTACAACGTAGTCGTTTCGTCATACACGCTGAATCGACGCTCGATCGACAATCGACACGATTCTGTGTTGCCTTTTCATTTGAAAAAACGAAAACGCAATACAGAGTCGTGTCGATTGTCGATCGATTCGACAATCATAATAGGGATGAATATTTTGTTTTTTATTTTGGTTTTGCTTATATAAAGGCCAAATCTAAATTATAGAAAATTAACAAAAATTGTAAGGGGTATGGCTTCTAGTATATGTATTCGGTATTTCATTTATTTTCAAAACATTTCGTTCTGTATATTTAAAACATGAATGATAGAAAGAGGCAAATAGTAATTATTATACCCGTCTCATAAAATTACAAAAACAGAACTTAAAATATTTGAAATTATTTTATTTGGGTATCTTTGACTCATACTTAAAGACTTGACTCATAATAAATATGTGTTTCGGAGTAGTCGTTTGCTGTCGTCACGGTCGTTTGCTGTGAGTCGTTTGCACGGAGACGATGATGTCAGCGAGTATAGATCTGAATCCGACCCTTTCTCAGATGATGGGGAATACAATGGAGATCCAGATTATGAACCAAATGAAACTAGATCAGAAACAGAAAGTAAATTAGACGAATTAGAAAGAAATTTAGAACCAGAAATTGAAAATTTGGATGGCGACGTTGATGCAAGCGAAGAAAATTGTCATGAAAATGTACAATGTATCCCAGAGTTTGGTTAATAAAGAAGATGCTAATGTTAAAATAAATTTGAACGATAATTCAACGACCATTTTTAGTCGATTACAAACCAAAACAGTCAAGACTGCTAGAGCAGTCATTTGTAAAATAAGGAGGGAAAAGGTTATACTGTGCAAATGAATGCTGCAGCAGTCATCTCATTTTTCTTTCAAAATGATCTTAATCCTACTTATTATTTAATTCTAAGCATATCCCTACTTTTCGTGATAAAATATAGTCAGATTTTTTCAATGTGTGTTTCTGAGTAGATCATGTAATAAAAAAGTGTCCGCGAACGTGTTAATTATCCCAACACATTTAGATCGTCCTAATTTCCTTTCTTTAGCAACATATGTTCAGCAAAAAACATGCTCAATCGTAATTCAAAAATTTCGACCTTTTCTGAACTATATGATTTCGATTTTATACTAAAAAACTGGTTTACTGTCGAAGTATTTCTGATTTTTGCGATAATTTGGAAATGTTTGGAAATGTTCGCTGTACTTTTCCAATTCCAATTTTCCACAAATTAAATCTTGATTGCATGCAGTACACTTTATAATCGTCACTCTTTAAATTTTTCCAACCAACCTTTGAATTTATCCAATTTTAGCGAATTTTCATTAAATTTTTGTTTTTCCATTTTGTTTTTCTTGTTTTTGTTTTATCTTCTTGTCAATCGTACGATGATGATGACGAATTCATTTTTATTGTTTTCTCACTGGCTTACCAAATTATGCGCAACAAAACAATTTAGAAAACAATGATCGGCAGACATAGAAAAGAAAAAATGAACGGAACCATCCAAATGGACAAATGGTCTAAACAGCTGAATTGAACACTAAACGTAAAGAAATAAAAATAAAATCTGATGCTTGCTATGGTTTCTTGATATTTGATAACGATTGAGTCTAATTAGGCGACACAGTACCAAATTCCGTTTCCATAAACGCTAACTCCTCAACCTTGTTTCAATCTCCCATGGAAGAAATATGGAAATTGGAAACACACTAAATGAGAAAACGATTGACAATAACCCTAAGGATAAATTATAATGATTACCCTAACATCAAAGATAATTATATCGTGTTATTAATTAAGACTTTTCGTATATCTTTAAAAAAATCCCTACATTTTACGTGTATTTAAAAGTCTGTCCGTTTGCCCCTACACTCTAATTTTTTTTTGAAAATTTCCCTACAAATGGGGATTAATCCCTACGTCTGGGCATCACAGATAACGACGTGAAATAATGGAACAGCCGAATATAACATCTAGTTTGATGGTGGTGCTTATTTTAAAATGTGCTTCTAATTTAAACCCATTTACTTCATATTAGTTAAAAAATAATCGCTCTTACTTCCGCTTCAATATAATCTAAACTAATAATTCTTTCAAATAAACTTATTTGGTATCCCCATATTCTAAAAGTACTTATTTATATACTGATTATTCTAAAAACAAATTACATCCTTGTGGTATATATTTGAGTTGGTTACTTAGTACATTTTAATTACAACATACCATACAATATGCAAAACTACGAGTATAAAGTTTTCAAACAGACTGTATAATTAATTAGAGTGTAGTTTTTAATTATGTATTAATTTATATTTGATATGAAAGAGACTTTATTAAAGAATGTGTAATTGCAAACATACTATATTGAATGTAAAAACTATTATTGCAGATTTTAATTAAATATTTAAAAACGTAGGATTTTATAAAATTTTATGTTTTAGTTTAGTTAAATAATTTCAATGGTGCTTACATTTTATCCGTCTATAAACTTGAACGTACCTGAAAATAGATAATAAAAAAACAAATAAAATATTAGATATAGAGATGTGTATCGTATCCAGTATATCGCGACAGCTGTGTACATTTATATACTGTACTAGGATTATAAATGGCAAAAAAACTATATTTCATAATCAGTACATAGAAATTTATGATATATTCTGCTTCTATCAAAATGTTACAAATTCGTATTGTACATATTTCAAAAATAACAAAAAAAATAGCAAAGCCGTACATACATAAAATGAAAAATGCTGTACAAGAGATGTGTACATAATACGAAATCTTAATATGAATTAAAGATTTTTCGTCTTTCGACTTCTTTTCGTATCCATAATCAATACAATTGAGATAAAGTTTTCATCTATATTGAAGAAGTTTAGTTCCTTTCGGTCTTCCTTTTACGAGTAAAATGCAACAACATTTCTAGACGATAGTTTCCGTTTTATTATCTATAGCCATATTATGTAACTGTATATTAATAAAACCTACAGACTTATAAATTATATTGAACATATTTTATATAAAAAAAAAACATCGAGAACCCGCAAAATACTGTATGGGGTATCTTAAATTCGAAAAAAATTTAGTCCTTCCATATCGTGAGATGATTGAGAATTTATATCTAACAACGTTATACGCTTTTTTATTTTTATTTATCTTATATAGAAATACTGTTCGCCTTTTTTGAGTTTGTTAGGTCGGCTGAATTATTTTTTTTTTTTTAATCAACAAACCATATGATGATATAGAGTTTCGTATTTCCCCATATTTAATATCAGTTCTATGTCCAGAATTTAAATGAACTCTAAACGAAAAATGTTCATCTTACGTAATAGAATAATCTTATGTTTTGTATCTACTATTAAAGGTTGTGTGTGTATGTGGCGGCCACAAAATAACAAAAAAAATCACTTTCCTTTCGTTTAAAAAAAAAATGGACACAAAAATTCAACCTTCGATACGTTGAAATGTTGCCAACTACAATATACTGAACCTTAAGGCATGCGATATACACATGTTATCAATATTTATGAGTGCTATGTTTAGTGTTAGCAGAAGATAATTCCTTATAATATATTGAAAGAATGATTTACTCTTCTTTGAGCTGTAAAATGGTTATGCTGTATACACTAATTTTTTGTATGTGTTATGGATGTCGGCTCATTGATAAGATTTTGGTGAAAAAATAAAAATAAAAGTAATATGTGATGATAAATTATAATTTACTATTGTAATAAAATAAAGCACGCGCTTGTGAAAAATGTATGGTAGGAGGAGGTTTGGAAATAAATTTACGGTATATACGTTTAACGAGTTTTTATTTTCACAGACAATATTGATTGCTCAATATTTTTGGCATGATGGTTAAAAATGTTTGCCTACGGTAATTTATTTTTATTAAATTATGACAGCGAGGTCTATGTTGTTAATGATGGGTATTATTCACAAGAAAAAAAAGCGGGCGTAATTTTTAAAGAAAAATGATGCAGAATTATGAAGAATCAGTGAAAATATTATCCCTAGATGTTTAGGAGTTCTTAAACTTCAACGCATAAGTAAAATTTGTATTTGTTTGTATTATGATTCGACATTTTGGTAAACTAGCACAGTATTATGTACCAATATGAAAATACATATTTTAAGAACGAATGAAGTGTTTTAATTTCATAAATTTGTATTCGTTTTGCCGCTTTATATGGGGTATTTGACCTATTAGCACAGAATAAATTATATACAGAAGCCCATCTTCCACTACGATTTTGTACCATGGTAATGAAAAAAATTTTTTTGTTTTGTTTTTACGACAATTTTCTTTTAGAAAAGTACGACAAATATTTTATGAATGAAAGAATGAAACAAAAACTAATAGCAATTTTTAAACACCCACTTCATTATTTTGTAAAGGAAAGAAGAGGAATGATATACAGTCAAACCTGTTTTTGTGCGGTAGATAGGGACCGTACAAAAAAAATCGCACAAAAAAAAAATTTTTGCAAACTCCATAAATCGCTATAATAAATAATTTTGTACAAAAATTACAAAAAAAATTTTTTTATGCGGTGGATAGGGACCGCATAAAAAAAGTTTCCCTTAGAAAATACATGTGTCAAAGTTTTACGAAATAGCGAGAAAATGCTTTCTAAACAAAATAAATAATTAAATTACACGTGGAAACATTTAAAAAAATTTTAATTTCTCATTTTAAAATAAAACGGTAAATTTCCATTTTTCTTACATATTGTATATTGTTTTAGTTTATGTTCAAGGTTAAAAATCAGTGTGGCTATTACTACGCATTTCATTAGTTGTGAAATAAACATTTCTTTTAACTAAATTATATTCTTTGTGTGCAAGATAATATGTAATTACATATTGAAATTTGCTGGAATATGGAATATATAAGAATATTGAGCATGTCTAATGATTAATGAACTTGGCTGATGCATTAGGTATGAAAATGGCTGAACAGAATCTCGATATTCATATACCGCATAAAAAAAAATCGCACAAAAAAAACGCATAAAAAAAAATTCGCATAAAAAAAGACCGCACAAAAACAGGTTTGACTGTATATAAAATACATATTTAACCAATAAGCGTAAGAAAGGGACCAATTATTTAACCAATAAGCGTAAAAAAGGGGTATATGTTTGTGCATTGTATCGTCTCTTTATTTTTTTGTTTTATGTAATTCTGTAATAAAAATATTTTTTTTTGGTTTGTACAAGAATTTTATATGTTATGTATATAAGAGTATGTAGTCTTTAAAACAAAAAATAACAAAACAGTAGTATAAAAAAAATTTATGAATGAAACACAGAAAAAGGTCATTAGTTTGGTAATTTTATTTATGGATTTTTGTATTCGAGTATGATGCATATATACCTACAATATAATATACATATGTATATACATTCACATACATATTTTATATTTGAAATCTACTTTATGAAAACTAAACAAATTTTGGAATATGTATATTTTTTTCTGAAAGGTGATCCTTTCACCTTTTCTATTTGGATGTTATTTATCTTGCTTTCGAAATGCTTTCTGAAGCGTTTTTCTAGGTGCAAGAAACAAATGCAATAATAAAAGGGATAATAAGTTTGATTAAAATTTTATTGCGGATGTGCCGCAAAACAAACATTCTTTGTTTCTTTGCTATTTGAAGAAATAAAAAAGTTAGAGTAATTATTCGCAGTTTCCTGTTATGAATGTGTTTTTACCAACTTCATTAGAACGGTTAATACATAATTATTTATCAAGATATACAGAAAATAGAGGTAGTATATTCCCGTGTCTCATTTTCGTCTTACAAAAAAGCAGATATTTATATTAAGTTTGGCGGTTTTTTGATTAATTTTTTAAATAAATCAAGAA